>DWEM01001716.1:0-13593 GCA_018245935.1 Agara belti belti
TTTAATTACACGGCGCCCCCCGAACACCACACCCTTCCCCCACACCACCCCCTGGCGATTGACTGCTGCCAGCCCGTTCACTACTCCCATAAAAAAAAAAAAAAAAAAAAAAAAAAAAAAAAAAAGTCCTTTCATATATTATTACCAAAATTCTGCTTGATTCCGGATTGTAGTAAGTACCTATATAATCCTTATAAAATAATTTTGTTAAGTGGACGATGGATCGCTTGACAAAATTCATGCAGTAACGTGTGCATTAGTCTTCAAATGAATATTATGTTGATGACTAGGTAACTGATCAAGTTTTATTACTTACGATAAACAACATTAAAATAACAACTTATAATTTACAAAAATAGCCTATTGGCATAACAGTATTCCCATATCTAATGTTTTGTAGAATAAGCGACTAGCAAAATAAAAATTAAAAACAACTGTTTAACTTCGGACAATTTGCAAAAAGAGATGCTGGTTTATTGGAAAATTTTATACAGGATACATTATCACGCTTTTATTCTTGTAACTATTGATTTTAAAATGTTGTATTTTACACCAATTAATTTCCGTAAATCACTGCCTAAAATATTTTGTATAATAATATAATTGATTGTGAGGATAGTTTGATAACAGACATACAGATGTCGCTGTATAATATGTAAATACGTATTATAATTTTTACAAACGTTTTCTTTGATATTTCAAAATAAGAAATATTTGTGAAGCATTATTTCATTAAATTGAGTGAAAACATTCATTTATATCCCTCAATTTATTGGTTCAGTTAGACCCATAGACAAAAGCTGCGTCAATCATGACTTCATTCATTCAAATCGCATCTCTACGCTCGTCCATAGACAACGTGTTTTGACAAAGTGCAGTGAAATGAAAATGACGAGCCCAACGTTTTAATTAAAAAATAAATAGTCTAGTGATAATCGATAATGACCGTGTGGCGAAAATCGGAAAATGAGGACTGTTACGCCGTTGGTGAGTTTTGTTTTTATTTGATTGTTTTGTTTTTCCTTCATTTTCATTCGAAACCGTAAAACAAGATCGCTCGCCACTTGTTGAGTTCCCTCCCGCCGAGAAAGATAAATATAAACATTGTATCACATCCTCGTCCGTGGATGCCATAATCAGATAAAATGTGGCCGTTATGTTTTATTATAAAATAAAAATATGTGCAAGTTACGACCACTCCCATCAGATGTTATTGATAAGTTATATGCCAATGATCTCCCCGTCATTCGGATTTCGTTGACGTTTCCTTGATTTTGTATGTATTAATTTTTATCAATCACTATCTTCGATTAGCCGCGGGCTATATAAATACTGCCGACTAACACTAGACACTTATTCTCGGTCTATTTATGGTTCTGATTCCTCTCAATGAGTTCACTGTTAATTTTATTACTTTCATTCAGGATTTAAATACGAGTGCACCTATAAAGTGATATAATTAAATTTAAGTCTTACGCTATTCATTGAGTGGCATATCAGAATTTACTGACTATAGTTCATAATAAAAATGAATCTTTAAGTAACATCAATCTCAGAAATCTGTTTGAAGTGCTTATTCACGACAAGTAATTCATTCTCTATTATCAGTAGCCTGGTTGAATCATCAGGGTCACAAGTCAGAAGCAGAATATGTTAATATAGTTTTTATTAAATCTCCGATGTAGTTCTCATGTCTCATTTCACAATGACACTGATGGAAAATATTGTTGAAGTTCTGCTCAATATATTGATTATTCTTTTTTGATTGTCCGCTTGCCCACGATATGCTTGTAACTATAACGCAAATAGTGTTTTAATGATCAGTATGAGCCAAACTAGCCAGTATTACTCATAATACTTAGCAACAGGAATTGCAGCAGATGGTACTAGAGGCAAAATAAAGAAATTATAAATTCTTATCCTACATATGAATATATGAAGATAAACCTTTGTACCCCTTTCAATGCACACTGAACGATATAAGATTTGTCATAATTAAAATGGATAAAGCCAAAATTTATATTGTGTTGTGTTCGATTTTGTTTTTTTAAAAATGCCATTCCTAACCAAAAAGTAAATTTTTGCAGTTTCATATGTTACAAAAAATTTGAAAATTTAATTGAGTACATATATTGAAGAAGATTCATAATTTCCAAATTTTTCTTTTAAAAACCATCATTGACATATTTATTGAATTGTGGTAAAATTTTGACCACTGAGCGATCACTAGTATGAACTGTGTCCTAGAAATTTAAATATTGGTATATAAATGTTGTTTGCTCTATAACTAGGCACAAGTGTAAGTTCTACCTGTAAGCAGGAATAGGCTGTTGCATACCAAAGCTACCTGTGTATTTTAATATAACGAGTAAATATTGTAGAGTATATTGATAGGAAACATTTATTTAAGTTAAAAACATTTTTCATATTCAGACATGGACGTTGGAGCTTTGTTGTTGTGTTTTTGTTTTTAGAACATTTATGTACAGAACAGAAGTTTGTTGTTTTTATGTAGTTTACTTTTTAAAGCCTAACGTTTTTCAGGCAAATGTTTAGTTGAGAAATGTTGCCAGATTCCCATTATTTTTTTAGTTCTACTGTAGTTTATATTCTCTGTGTTTTGAGCTTTGTCGGTATTCCACTGCGTCAGCTGTTAGTAGTTGGTGATGAGATCAGCTGAA
Source organism: Agara belti belti (assembly GCA_018245935.1). Taxonomy (NCBI): domain Eukaryota; kingdom Metazoa; phylum Arthropoda; class Insecta; order Lepidoptera; family Hesperiidae; genus Agara; species Agara belti. The sequence goes on from DWEM01001716.1 coordinate 2,682, forward strand.
GCTTTACCATTGGAGCGGTCTATGTCCAACTGTGGGATGCTAACAGTGGAGGTAATTACATTGGTTTCATAGGTTAAAGTCATTACTACTCTCACCTTTGCATTCTCAGACTGAAGTGACATTGGCTGCTATACTTTGTGTACCGCTGTGGACCGTAGGCCTCTTCCTCATTCGGAAAGGCTTGGTGCATACTATACCAGGCTGTTATATCCAGTTTAGCGAAGACTCGAAATGACATTAACAGACATAACAGTGAAAGTGTATTACTTAATTCTGTTGCCAGTTACATTATGAATTGTTTAGTTCGGAATCATTGATTACTAATGCAATTAGTTGACTATTGGAGCGTAAACTTGTTAATGAAAGGTGCAAAGTATTAAGCAGTTCTGGTAACAGTGGCAAGAAGTTTCCTCTGTAATTTATTTTAATTTGCATCATCACATATTTTAGATGACATGATCAGTTTATTACATTTATTGTAGACTGTAACTGGCGTTTTCCAGACATTTGAAAAAGACTGAATGTTTTTATTGCCACATGAAAAAAAAGAAAAAAGGTAACAACAAATTGTTGCTTTTCTACTTATTTTTATTTGTCATCCATTACATTTCAATCAAAATCCTTATCAGAGATCATTTTATATAAAATCTTTGATAATAGACGACCTTCAGCTTGAAGACAGAAACAATTGAAAATTATAAATAAATAAATTTTCCACATTCCAATCGCATTGCAAAAATTGTTTTTCATTCAGAATATAAAATTTATCTTTGCCAAAAGCGCATTAAATGTAAGTAAATGGCTTCCGACCCCAGTTGCAGTGGCTCCAAAATTGTTTACAGGCCATTTGACTTATTGTTCAAATTTCTATACACAGCAATTAATCATCTGTTCATTGGATACCAAGTTGAATCCTGTATTTTTCACATACATGCATGCCTGCTATATATATACATATGTAATCATAATGTAACACAACCACAAAATACAAACAATGTCCTGCGCCGCTGTTTCCTGTTACATTTCCTCATCGGGATTTGTAATTGTATTGTTGTGTTACACTGTGATATATTTCATTGTTTACAAATTACTATGAGCTGTTATGTTGTTACATTGTTTGTGAGTTTTCGATTGGCGGTTATTTTACATTATACTTATATTGACTTGACCGGTCTTGTGGTCGAGCGGTTAGAGACCCTGACTGCAAAACCGGAGCTCGTGCGTTCGATTCTTACCCAGGACAGACATTTGTGTGAAGAGCACATTTGTTTGTTCGGTGTCTGGCTGTAATAAAAATGTCTAATATATGTATAAGTATTATACTGTATGTATATATATATATGTTTATCAGCAGTCGGGTTACCATATCACAAGCATTCAATTGCCTATTTTCGAATCGGACAGCCGTGTGTGGAATTATCCCCAGTCATTATAATCATTTGTATGTCAAACGATTCGGTACAACGATCACAGAGTACTAATGTATGAGAGGTCATAGATTTGATTCAAGGTCGGAAAAGTATTCTGTCGGGTTTTTCGTATACTTGACGTTGTACAATTATTACTTAATAATACCTACTTTAAGTAATAGTGTTTGCAAATTATTAATTGAGCGTTGAATTTCCATGATCTTCGATGTGTACAAATACTCGTGAACTTAACCAAGAGCCGAGCTGATAATGCTTTTACGCATCACGGCTGTCAACGCTTCACTTATTGTTAACCTCAGGTTGAATTCCAATAATACATAGCAAGCATTGACAATTTCCACCGGCTACGGTTCTCAGAAACATCTCTCCCCTCTACTTGCAACAAAGGTATCAAAAATAAATGTCAACCATTTTTTTAAATCAAAACTTAGGTCCGAGGCATATTCAGGTTTCAAAAATTATTTTCGTCCTAAATGTTCGCTTTACGCTCATATCCGCAAGGCTGCAGGAACTTAAATATTGTGATACCTACTTGTCGTTAATAGAAAATAAACATCCATAAAATCTCTATGCGTACGCCACACTGTTAAAATGAAATTGGCCGCCTGCGACGGGTCCCAGTGAGCGAGCGCCTCTCGTTGCCTTAGATATGATAAACTGATGGTAACGTAAGGCCCTATGTGTGCGCCGGCTGTTTGTACGGGCCCGGGATAATGTTATTTTTAGAGATATTCCCAATGTTTACCAAACAGATAACAAGATAAGCGACATCCTGGCGATGCGTCCAAACCCGTGGGGACGTTGAATGTATGTATTTTTTCATGTAAGCGGTAAATCTATTGATAGCCAGATACAGTTGTGATAACCTAGCGGTTGGAATTTCAGTCTCTCGGGGAGTCTGGGATCATATCCTGGCGAAAATCACCTTTGACTATACAAATTTAAATATCACTCACTATAACGGTGGAAGTAAATATCGTGAGGAAACCTGCTCACCTTAGAGTACATATTATAAGATAATAATATTTTCTGAGGCCTAAAACCTCCTCGCCATAACAACAAACCTACAATCCGCAGCGGTACAATAAAAGGGTCGGCAAATATATTGTATACCCCTTCACAACTACAAGAGTTCTTTTCGAGGACTCTTAAGTGTACTAGAAGGCTCAAAGCGCGATTTTCATTACCACCAGCGACCCCATGTTCCGTTATTGTTCAAGATGTGAGCCTCTTCTAACGAATATGTTTCATGTGGAAAGTTAGTAGATATTATATTTGCTTTCCAGACTCTGCCGAGTTTAAATTGTCAATCTGGCTCAAAGGACCAACAATTTGTAAACTCAAGAAAGTCTTCTTATTATTTAACGCTTTTCACTTGTAATTTTATATTGATTGATTGTATAGAATGTCACGAACACGCACCAAGATATGCGACGGCTAGACAGCTATCTAAATTGATTATTATAGATAGCGCATTTAGATGTGGTCTCGGCCGGAACACAACCCGGAATGCACGACATACCAGAATGGCGAACCATTGTGCCAAATAGGTCGTTGTTCTGCTTTAGCTTTTTCTTGCTACGGTATTTCGATGTCTAACATATTATGTAATTACTTAGACGAATGATAATTGTCGACCTTTTATTGTTCTAGTAATAGGCGTATGTCGCCTTTCATAACGGGACGGTCGAAGGCTGTAGCTTAACGCGCTGGCTAGGAAGGTGTTTGCACACTTCACACGTCTTGAAGAACAGTTCGGAGAACTTTGAGGTTTTTAAGTTTCCTCATACACTGTGCATTACGATTATAGCAAATGGTATGTAATAAAAAAATATATTCGATTTTTATATTGGCAACTACAATTGTTTGTACTGTGTAAATTTAGTATGTTACGCCAAGAGAACAAGTGTTTCTCTCTAAGTAACATACCCTTATAAGTATTTCTGACCAGTTTTTATAGAGATTAACGGAAAACATTATTCACTTACGTTCCCTTTTAAGGTCACAATTGAAGTATTGTGTCATAAGTAGCTCGATTCGAAAGATATTTGTAGGTATTGTTAGACTTGTTGAGTCAGTTTTTTGTTAAAGGAGATTAGTTCTGTGCAATCATTTTAAATGTATAATTCCTATCTTCAATATCTTTAATGATAATGTAATGTTGATTTACGAGGATGATTAAATTTAAGTAACTTTGAGTGGAAAGGTTTTATCAGTAGTAGCACTAGTGCTAATTAGCGCCAACCGCTTCATCAATATCGTCTACCATTTAATTAATCATTTAAACCTCCTGTTCCTCTAGTTCGTAGTTTTTTATTAACATTATTAATGAATGAGAGCGAAAGCGAGACACGTAGAATCCTAGGACTATAGCGATCAAACAGGGTAGGAGATAATTCATGACGTCATAAGCATGATCTCAATTATTATGTTTCGTCTAGTGGTTGATTGCTAAGCCGGTGGTCGTGAGTTCGATTCTCGTCGAGGTCACACATCTTTGCGATGAGCACTTTTTTTAGTTCAGTGTGCATGTAATATGCTCGCAGGACCGGCAACGTGTCCAACAGGGCCCTATTCACCGTTGCCCTGTCAAGCTTTCGGTCGCCTTCAGGTGGACTGCGTAGTTTTGATCCTTTGTTGATCAGGCATATATCAGAACGTTTCAAATTAAATAAATTACTCACTTGTTTTGTTCGTGCATTACAAATTGGTCGGTTCGCGCGTCGCACTGATTGGTTGACGTTACGTTTTGACATGCCCATAATTGGACTTCCTCAGGTAGGGGAAGCCTGGGACGTACGGACACTGGGGCGGCGGGGCCTCGTTTGTCAATTTGCAATGTCCCCGATTTCGGGTTGCGGAATGGTGATGGATTGTGTTTTGGGACCCTTTTTATTTCAATTACCTTGCGAACTCACAAACTCAAAGACTTCACCGTATGAGCGGAATATATGTGGGGCAATTGCACACACGTCTATCTGATTTCAAATTAGGCGATTGAATGCCTGTGTTATGGTAACTGGACAGCCGATAAACATATTATACATAAATACGACAATACGTTATATACGTATTTTTATTACACCCAGAGACAGAACAAACAAATATGCTCGTGACACAAATGTTTGTCGTGGTTGGGACACGAACCCACGACCTCCGTTGTTGCAGTCAGTTAACAACTACACCGCGAGGCCGGTTAATGAAGCTAGAGTTCCTTCATCACGTCTATTCTGCGAGTAGTCTAAGCAGTCCCTAATAGTCTCGTGTCTCAAGACGTAAGCTAATTCTATCGCTACACCAAATTTCATCATTATCGATTCAGTCATTTTACTATTTGTCTTCCCATTTCCATTGCCCTCTTTTCTCGGTAACAAGTTTATTTTAAATGAACGCGTTTTATATATGAATCGCATTGTTGAGTCGATCGTCAGTTGAAAATGGAAACCATTATTATTCTGTGTTTCATTGTTCCCCAGTAGATACCGAAAGCCATGTGATGTCCGATGATGGAGTTTCACTACATATGATCATAAGCTTACTTGAACATCATTGGTATTTAATTGACCTGTCTCTTGGCATCGCAGTTTTAGGTCGTGACTGTTAAATCGGAGGTCGTGGTTTCCATTCCAACTAGAACTAAAACTTGTGATGAGCACATTTGTTTGTTTGCTTCTTGATGCAATAATAATATCTATATAAGTGTCGTATATAGTGTGTATATACTAGTATATATGTTTATCAGCTGTCCGAGCATAGAAAAATACACTCATCATTTGAATTCTCGCATGGAATTGAATCCAGGTCCCTTCTATCGACAGTAGGTATGGTGACCATTGCGCCATACGGGTCGTCTGTTCGCCACTGGCGCGACCCGTTACTGGTTAGGTAAATTACCTATCAATGGCTCCCGATAATCAATCCATCGATTAAACCGTCAATATCGTTATATCGTTATAAGCGTAGCGACTTACTACACGATATTGATGTTACGTAGGCGTTTATCAGTTCCAATATCGCGTTACAGCAGTATACAGTTACAGCGTACAGGTGCTCTATGGAATTGTTACCGCGGCTCGCAGAATCTCCTAGAGGCGACGACGGGATTAGATTTAATTTATGCATTTACTACGATCTGTAAATATTCGGAGGTTGGTTTCGTGTGGAGAATGGACGATGAAAGTCTCTGAAGTCTATGAAACCGTCGTGTACGTAGGAAGAGATTGATGTATCTAGATGAAACACGTCAAATCTGTAAGAAAAGGATATTGTGCAATCGGTGCTCTCTGTCTGCACCGTTGTGACCCTAGCGTGATGATATTATAACAATACTGTTTTCGACTCTTTTTTGCTTCACTGCTAAACACGTGTTTCGTCTTGTAGTGAGGAGAGAGTTTTAGGCCTTAGTCCATCACGCAGGCCGCGTGCGGATTGGCCAGACTTCAGACATCTCGGAAACATTACAATTTTTTATTAAATCTCTAAGGTGTGCAAATTTCATTACGATGTTTTCCTTCTCCGTTATAGCTAGTGATATTTAAATTTTAACAAGTCTGAGGTGCGCGCCAGGATTTGAACCAAGACCCCACGGAGTGGGAGGTTGAATTTCAAACCACTAGGCTATCGGTGCTTATACAATAATAATACTAGTCTATAAATATTGAAAGCGGTGCTCGTATTCCAAGCTGCGCAGACAACCGCCCTCTTCGCAAATTCGATTTATTATTTACGAAGAAACAATGTTATGTGTACTTTCTTCTCTGGATGTGCCTAATGTAAGTTGGGGGAGGTAATGAAATTGATGGAATGACTTGCCCCTTTGTTATCGTATGATTTTGTTAGTATCGTAAATTTCATTAGTCCGTATACCTTTGTATAATCTCGACTAAAGATTTATTTTTAATTAGATATATTAATAGCGGATTTATATTTTTTCTTACGATTTATAATATGAATATACATAGATAATCTCAAACTTTGCCTAACACTACCAGGTTAATACTTCCGGGACAAAATGCCACCACATCTGGAGCCGTATTATACATCTTTATATTCCAGTGCAAGTTCCATCAAAAGCGATTGATCCGTGCCAGACAGAGAGTGAAATGTCAACCGGGTATGGTTACTGAAAACCGTTATAGATATTAAAGAGATGCAAAAATGGGTATGTCTAGTAGTTTCTCAGCTCTGCATCAACTCGTTGAGTATTCGCCAAGCATGTATATCGGCGTATGTAGTGACTTTTGGTGCGAACGCTTCTTTCTATGTCATGAAACTGTGACTCGCTGTTAGAATAAAACAATATGTAAGTAATAATAATAATAATAGCTTATGTACATATTATATACATCTTATAGACATTGAACGAAGATTTGTGTTCATTATGTCCGGAGATCATCTTCCAGTCGAGAGTTTCCGGAACACGCTCGTATGTATGAAGAGAGTGATGAATGTAGTAGAAACATGTAAGGTTTGAAAGGAAAGAGATGTTCGACACTAGCTACTCTCAGTTAGGGACCTGGCGTGATGGTATAATAATAATAATAAAGTAGCATGTCTATATGTACGTTTATCAGTTATCTGGCCGCCATAGTACAGGTGGTGTGTTATTATTATTTTATTTTGCCAATTCTATACGTTGGCTCGTCTACAGTAACCGCCATGTGAAGTTCGCGCCAAGGGAACGCACCGAGTCACAAAGCGGTGTTACGTACCCCATTGTGAAGTATTAATTGTTCCCCGTCACAACAACGGATGCGCTAACTTATTAATAACTCGAGAATGTCGCTGTTATTGTTACAACATGTGCCGCTGATATTCGAACGCTCGATGTTCGCGCTGTTTTTATTTCGAAGAGACTGTGTGAAAACGTTATTGAAATTCCTCATAATTGTGTCTTTGAGCACGTCATTTGTTCGGTGGGAGCTGTGCCTCGCGGTGTTACGCGCGTCGATTTTAATCCCGTGGGAATTTCGGGATAAAAAAGTCTATATGTTGCCCTATAACCTCCTCTATTTTCCAGCAAAAATCCCATGAAAATCGGTTAAGCCGTTCCAGAGCTTAGCCCGGACAAACAGGAGTACAGACAGACAGGGATTTTTAAATAAGTTTTTGTGTTAACTAAGTTTGTGTTGTAGTATGTAGAGAAATAGGTAGATTTGTAAGGGGAGTGCGAAGGGTAGACTCTGTAGAGGTAAGTAGGTAGGTAGGTATTTAGATCCAATACTGAAACTGAATACATTGCATTTCACTTACCTTTATCGGGGACAACAAAACACAGTGTTACATTATCGGAACTCCTGCTTTTAGTCGAACGGGACGCAATCCTGACGTTTGATAAGACGATAATGGAACACCAACTAGGAATAATAATTGTTATTATAGCTTCTTACAAACACCGACAAACGGTGTCGACTCAGCGCCGACCGGCTCTGATTTTCATTCGCTCCCTAGTAAATAGCTCTTATGTGATTTCTGCTTATTCTCAGTGCATTATCTAAGCGTTGATATTTGCAACATGCGATCAATTACGAATAACATATTACCGGCTCATCGAAGCCTTAAATAATCATATAGGCAGGCTACAACGCCTCCGCACAAGCATTCTTGGTCGCGGTTGCCATGAACTCGCATAAAAGACGTACTTTAGCGTCACTTGGTGTACGTAGCCAACGAAAAGGCGTTTTTAGGATTTTCTCTTTATTGTAGAAATGTAAAACGGTCTGATATATAAAAGAAGTTATCTCCAATACCACTTTTTACAGTAATTAAGTAGATAAAGTGTCCCCGTCCAGAAATAACGAGACAACGTAATTTCCAACTAAATCCTCTTTAATTTATCGTTTAAAAACTGCGGATCACGAATGGGCGGTGGATAATGTACCGAATTGGGCACCCTCGTCACGTGGTGCTGAGATTGGCCTTGTTAAGATAAAAAGCGGAGAAGACGACCTTTGTAAGATATCAAATTTTTAGAATTAGAAGTCTGCTTTACTCCGGGATATGGGGTTCAAATCTTTACGTGGCAATAAAGTTAACAAAGCGTTTAAAATCTGCCAACATCTTCGTTGAATGCTCAATCAGCGTACCTTTAACTGGTCTGGATAGGGTGTCTTAATCCTTCTCTGTAGCCTATGTGTTATTCTAAGTCATAGTCTATCTGTGTATTAAGTTTCATCCAAGTCGGTCCAGCCGTTTCGGCGTGAAATAGTAACAATCATGAACACGAACACCTGCGCGCACATTTAAAATCATATTATGTAGGTACTTATGTTCATTCGTGGAATGCCAAGGTAGTCGACGAGGTAAAAGATATATATAAATATTTAATATAGACGGAGTATCTACATAATTGTAGGCTTTTGTAAATCTCAAACGGCAAAGCCGGATGCTTAATTATACGTGAAAGTTGGTGTAGAATCTGCCCTAACCGTGATTAATTAATCCCTTAGGTAATTTTCGTTTCGTTTCTTCTTTGTATTTATTACATATATGTGTATGATCATATAAGTTTATTTGATTTTCACGTCCTTAATAATAATACTTAACTTTTATGTAGGTTAATAATTATACGTAATATCATTGACTAGCGGCTAGTCACTAGCGTGTTGGACCAGTGGTTAGTGCAAAATACGTGCACTTTGTATGTCCTTTCTCAAATTCATTTATCTCCATTGCAAATTCCAAAAAAAATGTACTTTGGACTTGACGTGAAAACTTTAAACAAACGGAGTTATTTTCATCATCATCTGTACTATCAGCATGGATTATTCTGTCTTACGTTTGCATAGAATGAGATATCACAGATGTAACATTCATATTGATTTCGTTCTTATGTCGAGTATCTTTTTTATCTTTGGCGACGCGTCGTTCCCTTTTGTCCGTTCCGCTGACGCGCAGCGCAGGTCGAGGCCTCAAAACGTAATCAGCCCTATTTGTCAAAAGGGGTCGAAGGCGTGTTAATGTGCAATTTTCGCTATCGTTAAACTGTCGCCGATATCAACTGACCTACTCCCAACATTATTAACCTCTTAATTAATTTCACGGCGATAGCGTCTTACTTATATGTTTCGTAGAGCGCCGTCCCTCTCGCACGCGCTGCTCCAAATCTATATACATACAGTAAAGCAATGGCCGCTTTGTAAGCGGATTGTAAGGAGATTTATTGTTACGTTTTCGGCGGGAAGGTACTGGAGCTGTATTAGTGTCCGTGGGAATATGATATATCCCCGTCTTTGTTGTAATGGGTCGCCTTTCTCTATGTTTATCGTGCGCATTTATTTTTATGGTGATTTTTTATTGCTTTAAAAATTGTATCTTGCTACTGATGTGATGTACTCTCGTGGTGAGTAGGTTTAAGATCATAGTCAACCCACGCGGTCCAATTGCGGATTGGTAGACTTCCCACACCTCTGGAAACATTAATTGTTGTATAACATTCTTTAAGGTGTGCAGGTTTCAGGATGTTTTCCTTCGCCGTTATAGCGAGTGATATTTGAGTTATAAAACGTAAAGTCAGAGGATTTGAACCCAGAACCATAAGCGGGAGACTCAATTTCAAACCGCCAGGAAATCATGGTATTTGTGGCTAATTTATTACTCTATAGTCATAGACATCGATATGGTGACTGATGTGCGAAATGGGTCGATGGTAATTCTAATAAATGTTCACAGGAAAGCCCGTAGAATTTGAAAATATCGGCGACCAAATATTAAATGTAGGCAGAGTTAGAACATAGGTCCCTATTAGCTGAATGCGGAATCCGGCACAATAATCCTACAAACGATTCCGTGCCTTAATACAATGTGAGAACGGATGAAACGGCTCGAAAGCTTGTTAAGAGCAGATGTTACGATCTTTATTTGCACGGCTCTCATATATGTACCGAAACTTTTGTAACTGACCGTAATATTTAATGGTCTGGGGAGTCCAGAGTTTTCCGGCTTAATTCCGGTGGGCGTCCGAAAAGTTAAAAATTGTTTCTTAACTCACAACTTCATAATTATTGAGCAAGAGTCATTTACCGTCCAGCTCATATGCGGCTGAATCATTTGGGATGAGCTGAGGTCAAAATTTATTTTTATTTTAAATAATCTCTCGATAATTTACTTTAAAAATATTTATGTGACTCGTTAAATCCATTACTTCTCAAAGCAGATAAATAAATTCATTACGCCAATGCGAAGATCTGTCAGAGATATTTATATTACTTAAATTAATAGTAACATATGACTTTATCCTACATACACATTTGATTTCAATCAAACAATAGTTGCTTAAAATAAGTCTTATTTCTTTCAACATCAGTTGCTCAATATCGTCTATTGTTACAAGTGGAAGCTTATCTCGATAGAAATTCAACCAAAACTTGCAATCTGCTTCGATAATCTGTATGTAAATACCTTTTAGTCTGTTTGTATGGCATGGCATACCACAGGGACATATTCTTGGTCCGCTTTATTGTAATGTTGAGGAGGCAACGTTG
>DWEM01001717.1:0-13586 GCA_018245935.1 Agara belti belti
AGTGCACATTAATTTGTTTTAGAATAGTTTTCCATTTGAAGTCGGTTTTTATTTTTTTGTTAAAAGTTTTGTTTATACATTGTGAAATAGTGCACGGATTGATGGATATTTTCGAACATTCATATTTCGAACATCGGTAAACAGGAAAATTTGATCCTAATTTATGAACCGATAACATTTAATTACCCAAAACGGCCGGTTGTTAATTTAAATTTAATATTTATAAAGGAATTGTTTTTCTGGAAAACCCCATTAATTTTAAATCGCTTCACACAAAATAACGTGGCAAATATTACAATAACGTTGGCTGCGTTTAGGTTCTCACGTTGGGGGCTCTCTTCACTCTCGCTCCGAATAAACGTTAACTGTTCTAGACATAAATATATCTCGATAGGGAACTATGCAGTATCGGCCGATACGCGGCGAGGGAAGGTAGGAAATTAAAACTATTAATGTCACATTCAAAATCGTATATTCTGTTCTCTATTTCACAAGTTCAATAATCTTCAAATAATTCATAACAATATCGCGACGACCGCGAAGATCGATCGATACTTAGCCTACGAAGTAAGATATACAATCGGATTGTGATTAGATCTATTAATTCATCTCCTTAATTAACTTAACGTTTACACAATACAGCCGAAGGTCTTTACATACATTTACGAAGAAGACAAAACGAACAGAAACGTATACCTATAAGTTGAGATGTTTCATTATTAATTTAGATTTGAAATAATGAGCTCGGAATGTTGAGATCTATGCTTCGAATTGTTATAAATACACATAATTTGTATGTAATGGATTAGTAATGAAATAAATGTTAAAAGCTCTAAAACGTTAACAGAGAAGCGTTTTAATAAAGATCAAAAATGAGCAGAAGTACATAGGTCCAGTAGCACCTGCAATATTCCGACACGTGTGAATAATAATACGAATTCGTTGTTATATTTATAACTAAAGTACCCACACAAGTGTGAGGTCCAATACCTTCTAAAAAGCATACCTTTTAAAATAAAATCGCTCGACTTCAGTTCAAAAATGCTATATTATTATCCATAACGCAAGATTCTTAAAAGTCAATGTACTAAAATATTTTACTGGATGATTCTCTATTTCTCATTTATCGTTAAAGAATATTACATTAAAGTAATAAAAAACAATATCTTTTCACATTAATAAACTTTTCAATGAGACGCGTGTTGGCAGCATCCATTGCTACACACGTTACAAGTTTGTTCACAATATTTTCCATTTTCTACACTAAAACATCAAATCTCTCGTTTCGTACGAGAAACATTATGATACAATTAGAAATCTAAATAACTAATATATTATAGTTATTTAATAGCATAGTACGTTTAGCGACAAATCAGTATCATAGTAACAATGTAACCTCACAACAATTCGCTCAAAACTCCTGACGATAAATCGCAAAATGAAAGTACATTCCATTTATAATAACCGTTTTGAAACAGTTTGGTTACTTCTTTACCGTTTTGTAAATATACGAGTGAACAACTTATTTATTAAAATTTTATTTCTAGCAAATTTAGATTGAGACAAATAAATAATACAAATGTCAATACATCCTACGAGATAGGGACGCCATTTTGTGATCATCCGCCATTTTGCATTCATTAATTATGCACGCTAACAGGGATATAATTTATTAGGTCTATTTACTCGTTTTTATTATTTACTGATTATAAAAGGTAAGAGGGAAGAAAATCAAGTGTTGTGATAATTATTACTTTGTAAATACGCACCTTTATATAAGTCTATGAGCTGAATATGACAATCTTAAAATTACAATATTTACTTACAATAATTAGTATAATAATCGTAATTGATTTTAACATTGTTTTGACACAGTAATTACGTATAATGTTAAGACACAGCTTTGTACTCCAATGTCTAATTTGACCGCGTGCAATGCCGATAGTGTATTATTAACTACACATCGAAACTATAGTTTTACCCTGAATACTGAACATCATGTTTTCCAATACAATAAGTGGAATCGAAACAGAGAAGGAAAATAGGTTAAGTATTAATGCTTAAAATTATTTAAATAATGGTAACTGAAATTGTGATGTATCGAATTAAATTAAAAATATAAACTATATTATGCTTCGTTAATGTAATGTTATAAATTGCAACAAAATAAAAGTGACTATTTACAAAACCATCTTTTCAAAATGTTTATATTACATCACAGCGATCGCCCGAGAGTCACGAACTTAATACTAAAGTTATAATAACATTGTCAAAAAACCTCTTCTTTATCTTAAAAACAATAATGTACCATTTTTGTTCACACTACTTAATCTTTGGCCTGCAGATCTTTACGCTTGTCATTTATTGCACACTCGCGCCAATGTTGTCGACCTTAATCATAAAATATACCACTGAGAAAAGTGATGTTAACATTAAATAATCATATAAAAATATTTCTACAACAAATAATAAAACGATACATTATGCGTGATGTGAAAACGGAGACATGAAATTAAGTACATTACTTAATGAACGACTACAAAGTATGGCAACATCGACTACTCTATCGAACTGAAAACTAAATAACTTACTAATCAAATAAAAATATAAATAAAATTGGAATGTTTCAAACGTATAAAGTAATTAATTACTACAGCACTATTTAATCTTATCCATACGGTAACAACAATCGAAACATTAAAAATACTTTATCAAAAATTCGTACTTCTGAACAACCGTTAAAAGTTCGACCACGAAAAATTCACGTCGAGGGTAAAACCATTTGTAAATATACAATAAAGATCACTTAAAAAAATAATATGGACACTTCAACATGGGTTTACAACCTTTAATTGACGGGATCGACCATCCAACAATCATGTTACCATACAACCATCGAACCTATACCGAACAATACGTTGAGCTTACTTATCTTCTTGTTCCACCGCGTGCGAGTAAATAAAGCGCGATGCATGATTTACTTTGGACAGAAATTGGCAAATGCTTTTTCTAGCGCGATCACTGCTTTTGGTTCAATCGCTCGACTCGCTTTCCGATCCTCGGTGGCGAAACAAGTCCCTTAACGACACTCGAAACATTTCTATCTATTATCTCTTCCTTAATCTATGTATAATATCGTAACATTTATCGTTCCAAACAATTTAGCTCTTGGACAACTCTCCTGAATAATAGAAACGAACAAACAAACACGTCAGCTAAACTCAATTCCACATTTGTGGTACATTTTTTTTTGTATTTCCTTCATTTTTCAACCCATCGCAGTCATATTACCTATTTTCGTATCTATTTCATGGAGAGCTGAACCAATGCTCCATCCTACATTTAAAATTAACACAACGCGACGTCCTTCTACTGACTCTTACCGAACATCATGTCCCGAACGATCTTTATCTTTGTTATCTTTATCCTTCTCTTTCAAATGCTTATTTAGGAGTAGGTCATTTCCGATTCTAATTTGACTTTGACGAAATTCGGATTGTCGGTCTTGAAATCTGGCCCCTTGTGTCCGAACTGGTAGACGAGACGGTGGGACGGCACGGAGACTAGCACCGACTGCCTGTAGTGATATCTCATCGCTCGGCTGAATTTCTCGAAAGTCATGTTGTCATTCTGCTTCATCTGGCCCCAGAGTTTTGCAACTTCGTCCGGCTTTACAAATCTGCAAAGGTGAAAAACGGGCTGTTTAATTAAATATTCAAAACTACTAGATCTAGCATCAACCGGGGCTGCAAATGGGGTAGCCACTTGAAAAATTGATAGTAAAGTTAATTTGGTATTTCATGAATGTCCTAAAAATTAAATTTCGAAGAAATTAAAGTATATTTACTAATTTTACGAATATTACTCAATGTTGAATTAAAAGTTATTTGTTTTCAATGATAATTATGAAACTGTAATTACACTAGTATCAAACAATGAACCATATTTCGCAATTCGTTGTCATTGCGACGAACTTGAAACTGATAGAGACACAATAAAAATAGCTAATGATTAATCGATCATGATTCCATGATTGCAACAATTTCTTTTCTGATCCAATTTCAATTCAAGGTTTTGATGTAACAGACAAGGCTGCGACAATAATACTTCTAATGAAACAAGACGCAAGATGCAATTACAGACGATAAAATTAATGTGGTCATTGAGTTTCTGTGCATTATTGATGAGGTACAATTTGCTTACGTTACAAAAGTAAAGAAACTCTGAGTGCTACAAATATGTATATACATAAAATAAAAACAACATTTGAGAAATACTAACAGTCAGTTTAATCTCTGTAAAATCGCGAAACAGCAATACGCCACGAACTCACATATATCGATCTATATTAACTATGTATGTTAAAAGATGAACATAAGCAATATCTATGTACTCGTAACAGATCACAATCGAGTCAAGTTCAACTACATATAATAACACATCGTCTTACATAATTTACCGGTCATTAAATGGATTCTTGACATCGGCGACTTATACGTCGGCAAATGAAACGGGTATATACACATCGGTGTCAAGTGCTGATGCAAAGTGTCCAGATAATTGTGAGCCGAGTCAAGGATTACTTGTTGCCATAAGCGGGTGAGCGACGCGCGGCCGGCTCCGCTTTGTACAAAATCGTTTAAGGCTTTATTCGCACGTGTGTAGAACGCCTCCAGGTTTCTACGGAATGAAACATGGCGGTACGCAGCTCGATCACGGAGGCTGATAAACCATTGTTATGTTACTGATAAGCATTAAGTCAACTCAAAAAGCGTCTTGCTATCGAAAGACATCCATAACGGTACATTTAGTTCAATGACAGAGAAAAATGTTAAAGATTGAGTTTGATCGTACATTCCACGTTTGGACTGAACAAATACATTTCAAACAAAATCTTATCCAATCTGTAACTTACGTATTATGTAAAAGCATTCAGGAAAATACTGAAAACGAATAAAAATCGCAAATTGTTTCATTGCTTGCAAGATTCGCAGTTAACGTTACAATAGGAACTTAATCTTTGTAGAAATATACTGTAGGGCGTTCCCTTGGCAACTCCCTAGCTACGCGCATGGGTGATACATTTACAATTTGTCGCTAGTTTCCTTCATATTAATATAAATTAAAGATTATTAGTACTATAACGCGCTGTTGTCACAAATTAACAGAATTAAGCAGTAAAAATAGTCTATTGAGTTATTTCATACTTCATCAGATCTTTTAAATATTGTAAACTCTCGGCAACTGCAATGACGTGTAAACAACATCAAACAATAGCCGTTAAAATATTTATAGCTAGCGATAGAAATAGCTGAGATTAGTAAACATATTTATGTGTACTTCGACTGGAAATAGCTATTTACTGGTAATTAATAGTTGTGTACTTGAAATGCAATCTCAGACCACTGGCAAAGATATTGTTGGTACCTAAAATTTCGATAATGGTGATTCTAATAATTTCAAAACATAATAGCGCCCTTATTGTACAACATTAAACTGTATCGAACGAGCAGTTTTAGCGCGATATAAATAATGACGCGTCGCTCAAGCGTTGCGCGACCTTGTCGACAAGCATCTAATGAAAAACTCAACTGACAGCCGACAGACGACTTTGTTTTCAATACAAGGGCTAATAATAGTGCCTTAACATATATCAATTTACTGTACATACTCGCGCTGACACCCGTTCTTAGGGGTACGCAAAAAATACGGATATGAACCAGCTACGAACTAGACCATCGTCTTCGTCTTCTATCGAAATAAGAGAATACTTTAACACAACATTTGTATGATTCTTAATGCCAAAAAAAAAACAATAGCAAATTTAAAGGACATGAGGACATCATCCATCTAATATGAAGGCATGGCTGCAGCTTATTGTTGTCCACCATCTTTTTTTTTACGATCCTATCCGCTATCCACCATATACTATCCATCAATATTAATCGGAGTGAAGTTAGCGAACGATGCATTACCATCCCCTCTTCCGCCCTTTCTTTATATCTTCCACGCATACACTTTTCTAGTAATTTTTCCTTTAACGATTGAATTATAATTTTTCATTTACTTTTCCTTTTCAATCCGGAAGTCGTGACATGAAAGATTCAACTTGCACATATTCCACCTTTGTTTTTCAAAGATAGGTACTCGAAACTTAGAAACGGTACATTTTAATGTCCCTAATTATGGTCTCAAAATCGATAACAATCGGCTATGATATCATTATATAGACTTTAATAGCAGTACAAGATACGGACTATAAATAATAAGCATCTAGGAGAATCCTTAAAATTCTCCTCCAATACTGTGTCGTCAATGCCCGTTGAATACATAATTAACTGTATTCATTTTCTCCTTTTGTTTACTGTCCTTTAACAATGACAGCGCTAGGTCGTATGCTTGGACAATTTGAGATTGCAAAGTAAATAATGCTGTTTTACGAGCTATAAAACTGGTTATGGCCGACTTCTAACAATCTAACATCCGTGGCATTGACTGTTGGCGTGTCGGACTGTCGTGTTTTCTACAATTACTGATAATTACTACAGGATATCTAAAGAGACAAATACTTTGACTACTGCACAAACTTTAAACTTATCTACTTTGAACTTCAAATTTCATCTCTTGCCATTAAAACGCCAGCCAAAAAACCTTCACGAGTGCATTAGATTTCAAAACCGTTTACTTTTGGAACTGCAACTTTTCTGTTTTGTCATTTATCAGTCACAATTAAGGCACAATATCTATTAACGTTTATTGATTACTACTTAATGATAACTTGAGTGGGCTATAATTTGTACACTTCCAATCATTTTTAAACTACTATGAGTCAGGAATTCTACATTAATTAATATTTCTTGTATTTTGATTGCGGAGTTTAAACACGTGCACACCGATCTTAGGATTACTACTTTACCGTAAACAAGTGTTCAATAATCGATTCTATGCGACAATAATTATACAGAAACTGTTCAGAATGTCGCTCACGATTCCATAGTGCTACAAAGAAGAATTGCATGTTGACGTGTTAATGTCGTTGACGTGACATGTCATTATAACTGCATTACATTTCTTTCAATGTAGACTCATATTTCAAAGTGAGGATTACCTTTGTGTCATATATTAATGACTTGAGTTGGTTGGCCCTTAACTGTGCCAAAGTGATGACTAAGGTGGAAAATGCTTGGGTCCACTTCGTGTTTTGCAAGCACTTTGCACATCGTTAAGATATGACTTCGATTTATTTCTTTCTTTTGTACCTTCAAACAAAATTTACACTTTATTTCATTTTGCTTGGTCCTTAACTATATTATTATAAGATATATATGCTGAAACTAATTGAAAATATAGTAAAAAAGGAATTAGCAATAATAATAATTTTATTGGATACGAAGTATCAACATGCCTCGATTGAACATATGAGGAGTAAATCTAACAGTACCGATTTGAGCATAAACCTAAAACGTCAATTGGCTAAAACGGTTGAAATACCTGTATTCAGTGCACTCAATGCAAATTACCACAAGTTTCACCCGGGCCTTTCATAATGAGTGTCGTCGGTGAAGCATTACCGCAACCGCGTGTTGTAGTTCGTGAAGCATTTCCAATTCATCTATTTCGCGAAGCGCATCACGTAGGGCCGCCTCCTTGGCCCGGCCGATCGGGTGATACAACACAAGGCCGGGCCCCGACCTCGCGCGCACGCAGCGAGCATCCAAATTTGTGTGAATCGCTCACCGGCGACAGTGGCAACGCCGCTTCGGAAGGCTAATGATGCGACAACGCGGCCCGCGACGACGATTATATTGATATCAGTCAGCTGACGAGACTATTTGTTTATCTCAATCCTCCATATGAAGAATATGCGTTTCTGGGTTACTCGGTACTCACTGAATTGTGACACTGACCACATATAACTTTTTGTACATTACCTAAAAATATTACATACGCATCCTTATTTACATCTGTCGAGGTATTTTTGTACAAATAAGAATTAAGTCTGACGGTAGCGAACAAAACAATGAAAATAAGCTTTTTTAATGGAGTGTGAATTATAAAACAGACGGTGAAGTACCTAACTTAATTCAGATGAATCAGTTATTAAATAAATTCCGTTCCATTGTACCGCCGGTAATTTACCTTTTCCTAGACGCAGGTGTTATTGTCAGAATTGCAAATATTGTGTTAGCGTATAGAAGAACATGATTTGCTTCTACTTTAATTCTTGGCCTCGTAAATTTATGGTACCATTATATAGTACAGAGATCAGCTTCTGAATTAATTACGCCGAGGTCGAGAAGCGGGTTCGTGTCTAGCATCTCAAACTGTAAGGCCTGCATCATTGACAAATGACTCAAAGGTTTTTGTAACTTTCGACTGCTCTCAGCCTTGCATCGTATCCTGCGAATATGATTAACAGATATTTTGTTAACAACTTAAGGTTGATTTACGGGATATTAAATTTACCATTAGCGTAATATTCTCTTTATTGAACTTGATTTTTTTTAGTAGCATTACTGCTCATCAGATCTTTTAGGGTATTTTATATAAGAAGGTTGTAAGTACCTTATTTCAATATCCTTAATATTCATATCCTGTTCGCATCGGAATCGACGAAGTTAGCACTGATTTTGTAAAATATAATCAAACTATCTATTGAGAGGATCGTAAAAGCAACACACGTTTACATAAATAACATTTGTTCATGACTCTAGGACTAAGGTTGTATTTTATTGGTTGTCAAGAAGCTTATGGGAATCGTAAAGAGTATATAAACCTCGCTAAATCCTTGTGAGTCAGCGTGCATTTTATTGCATGATGCACGTATTCGGTGCCAAAACCTGTTGCATTAAGACCCGAAGCAATCGTATTGGACATGCGAATCGTGACTCCGGGCTGCGTTGTGTAAACATGTTTTTGTGCCAAATTTAAGGTCCCAAAGAGTCGGTCTTCGATTAGACTGCGATATTTTATTTTTGTTCGAAGTACCTTCTTCAGTGCCCCTTCAGCGCGTATTATTGATTTTGTTCTTGAAAATTATAACAACAACGATACGAGGAATTCGAAACAAAAAATCTGTTTAATACATTAGTTATTTGCTGCATATGTCACAAGTGCTTTTCGAGATATATATGATGTTGTTAACCTTTTCAATGGCAAGTGACTTCATAATATGGAACGAAATTCAATAAATTAAATTACTCGTCCGAATGGAGCACCTAAATCGATCAACGAAGGGCCCGCAAAGACGGTCGACAGTGTGAAAAAAATTATAACAGACAGTGTTTACACGTATGCAAATTGAGCTTTATGAACAATTTATGTGGCGGCGGACCGAAGGCGAACCGGTGTGCGAAAAGCGAGAGGGGAGGGGGACTGCTTACTAATAACTCATTTACATTGCTGTTGGTCGAGTATCAAATGTGTATGTACCTGAGGCTGTTTGCCGGGGAATCACCGAGAAGGCGATCGGTCAAGCGCGTGACTATCTTCTTAATGGTGTCAAGTAGGTTCATATTAGTACTTCAGTATCAGATAATATCGTTATCGATAATGAAAAGGCCGAAGTTGGCATCGATAATATTAACTGCGGCAATGATTTGTCTATTTTCGTTTTAAGGGATCACCTTTTCCCAGTACCTATAAACGCCAAAGACCAGAGTCAAAAAAACACATTTCGAAAGAAAAAACTGACTTTTAACGAGAGAATAATAAATGGCTGTGCAATCGATCATGCGTTATTGCATCATAGTCTTACTCCATTTATAGAACCAGTATCATTTGTGAAATTGGAAATTCCACATTTAGCAGAGTGCTACGTACACTCCATTGTTTTTGTATTAGTATATAAAACAAAACAAAACAAATCGCAGCATATGCGTTGCTTTACATGAAGCTACGAACCCTTTATCGGGCGTTTAGTTACGACGCTCCTGATAACAGATTAACGTTATCGGCGCTTTGTCGGCAGGGAGAGGCTCTACGAACAACAGCTGGCAACACACTTCGTATCGGTTAACATACGAATAACTCACAAACCGAAGGCGTGATACTTCTCTCTAAAATTGACCGGCAATAAGGAAACATTGTAGATTTATTAATCGACGTTTAGCACATTCGCCATGTTTTAAAATTGGTGAAACTGACAGCAACAGTCGAATTGATTTGGAATTATAGTATTTACGCTGTAAAGGTTGTCAATAAAGGATAATGAATCGTCCCCGTATTAGCTCTCACTCTATACCTGTACGTGTACACATGTGTTAGATGACAAACAACAACATCCTGCATCATGGTGTAGAGAATAACAGAATATAAATCGAGGCAAACCCACAAAATGACACAAATTATAGTAATTATATGAAAATACATGTACCGGTTTCTAAGGACCGGTAATTATTTACTAACCTTAATCGGATTCAAGGTTGATGAACTTACAAAACCTCGTTTACTATGCGCGGTGGCTCCACAGGTACCGATTTAACATAAATAGAAATGGCTTAAACTTCAATTATATCGTAACTCTGATCATAAAGTTAGTTTTTCATCATTTCTACCCCTATTTTACAAAATTAAAAGAGGAATTTAAAACAATCCTTCTTTGTGTTCGCTTACGCTATATAAAGTACCTATTGGCAAAATTTCAGGATTCTAAGTTCAGCGATTTCAGCTGATATGTAGCCCAGTGCGTCGGTCACCTTCCTGTTCTGTACGTATACGTTACGGTGACACAAGTTACTGCGACATCCTCAGAGCAAATCGATGCCCATTATCATTACCACCACTAACATTAGAGTGTTGAGCACATCTGTTTGTTGTAGGTATATCTGGGTGTAAAAAAATATTTTAAGTACATATTATATAGCATGTACATATATACTACATACGTATGTGTACCAGCTCTCCGGTTAGCATATTTGATGCATTTGAAATTGTCCTAATTATTCCTAGTCGTTTTGAACTTTGCGCCCAATCAAATGAATCAACGTGCGCTCGTTTTCAAAACGGAACATAGCGGCGTGTGTTTTGCAGCCACGAGCGGCGCCGCCGCGGTCGAAGCTACTACAACCTTCAAAAACTGTAAACAAGCAAGTACCTTGCATTTTATATCACATTTACGAATACATGTCGGCCCACTGCGCGGCGACTTAATTCTTTATTGCCATACTGTGTCGTTATACGTCAAGGTAATATTTTGAAAATGTTGTTTTTCCAAGGTGCGTGGCTGACGTTATACTAAATTGATGTGTTCCTCGTTTGATAATAATTAGAAACGAACCATATCATCGCATATTCATCAGTTTTTAAATTTGATTTTACAAAACTGTTACGTGTGCGCACCATGCCGCATCGGATCTTGTCGCAACAGTTTTCGTTCATATTCAACATATCCATTTTAACACATAGTACATATTATCAATGTACCTTTTAATTCTTTATTTCAGGATATTTGCCGGCTAGCTGGCTACTTTTTTACAGTAAAATCGAGCATTTAAGACCTAAAAATCCAAATGTTTCGGTAACGCAATCTAACTAGATCTAGAACCGTATTGTACGATCATTTTTCACTAAAAGTAGGTTTTACGGTCTTAGCCTTCCCTCTACGTAGATCGGATGAAACGATGATGGATTGAATATCTATTTGGAAACGCACTAAGGCAGTTTTACTTCACTAGACATTATCCCTTTTGCTCTGCATAAATATGTTTTCTATTTCACAACCGCTTTACTACATTTAGATCTCTGGGATTTTTGTACATTCCCATACCATTGACGTCAATAAAGCTCGGCAATCAAACCGTTTCAACTAGCAATCCTGTTCCATTTTTTAATAATGACCTCGTCCTACTAGATGTGGTTAACGATAGACGAGTTATGAAATGGTCGTTGAAGGAATATGTCAGGTGAGCTCTCGTAATAGCTAACGCATTTGCTGGCTGCCCGAAGTCACTTATTATCAGCAATCATCTAAGCACTGTCACTTATTCAAAACAATAAATATTTTTCATTAATTTGCTTACAAAAATATTTCAATTGTTGTTTCAACCTTTTTCGTATCAATCTATTGTCAAAAATTCTACATGTTCTGTTCCAAATACATAAATATGTGGCTAGTTTTACTATTTATAACATTGAATCATATATTCCTTCAGTTGTTAGGGTACATAGTTGTATACGGCTAAAGTTAATCCAATATCTATTTAACCACTCATATTGTGCTCTGTCAAACAAGCTTGTCATACATTCTTACTACCCCCACCCATCACAATATATTTCTGCAATGATAATCCCTTCGGTAGACTGGCGGTTTTAGCATAATCGGAGCAACTAACACTTGTTATGTCTAGTTTTTCTCTATGTTGTTATTATTATTGTTTACTCTGTAGCGTGTTTATCGCATATCGTTCGCGGTTAGACGATACGTGAAGCGGTCCATTGACGCAACGCAGTGTTGCTAGAAAGTGACGCACGCTGTCATTGTCCTTGCATTTATTGTAAAATAAACTGCAACACGAATATGTATTATTTCTATTGTTTACAGTTTTGCCTCCAAAGTCTAGTAGCAGTGCAGCACAATCGTTGAATTCGACAATTAGCATATCTTATAATTTCCAGACTTACATGATGACATAATATTAAGCGTGCTTTAGAACTTAGTTCAATTTTGTTTTGTTAATTTAAACGGGCACATTATTCTACTGCTTGAAGGTTTCGCGAAAGATTTTATTTATTAATCATCGCAATCCATTCACTGAATAGGCATAGGTACGCGACTTGAAATGATTCAAACTTTAATGAATAATCAGCGGAAAGTTGCGAAATCAAACCGCAAGTTAGCACAGAGTCGTAAGTTCATTTGTACCTACACGGTACAATATGGTGAGTATTTTTGATGGTGAAATGTAATCAATTTTAAAATCTCTTTCGATCTTCACCCAGCGCGGTCTCATCTTTAAGACTGTTTGCCTGAGTTGTCTCGAAACATCTCGAATTGGCACCGCGTTACATACTTCTCAATTCAGATCAAAAGCTTGCAGCCAAAAATGAACTTTATATTTAAGTTGTAGCGTTAAAATTAATTTGTATGAAACGGTGGAGTTTTCAAATTCACAACATGTCTGGTTTAATGGTTTCCAGGTATTCCGAGAGGCGCAGTAAACAAGCTCGGTGTCAGGCGAGTTCACTCGATATGTTTTACCATTTTTGTTACGGTTTGTTATCGTTATGCGATATAACTATTTTTTGTAGCTCTATACTATTATGCGTAAGTTAAAGAGACACTTTTGTGTTTTAAATATATATTAAGCAGTTAAAGTGTCATTGGGTCACATCCAGACTTATTGCCTCGTGTTCATTGCTACATAGGATATCAACCGACTTCCCGGGCACGAGGCGCGACATGACAAGCATTCCATCAAATTGATCCTCAACTGAATATATTTAGTAGAATTCTTCTATCGCCGTATGTACTTTCAGAATATATATAATTTACGATATCTATTAAGTAGTTTAGTAACGTAACATCACGCCTGTATTCCCCGAAGGGGTAGGCAGAGGAGTGTAGTACACCCCCACATTTCACCAGT
>DWEM01001718.1:0-13583 GCA_018245935.1 Agara belti belti
AACGTAATTTGGAATAACGCAGGCAGTAGGTATAGAAATGATTATACGCTAACAAAATAATTATAAATATATATTTTCATCTAATTGTAGTAAAGTTTACATCTATGAATAACGTGTTTTTTAGATTACAGCCTTTTATATGAAAATACTTTATGTTATCTTTTATTTACGAATTCTTAGATCCCATCAACCGCAACGACCCCGAAGAATGCTGCAAACGTCCGCCGCACCTGAAGCATCCATACTGTAACGAAATTCGTGTGCCCGATGACGACTACTTCTACCGCCTGTGGGGCGTCAAGTGTATTGACTTCGTGCGAGGATTCCCCTCACCGCGACCGGGCTGCCGTCTTGGTAAGCTTTTAATATGTACAAACAAATACTAATGGTTAATACAATAATAATAGTAGTACTTCATTCAATACAAATTACCAATTATAATAAATTGTTACTTACTTATAATATCTAATTTAGAACGCACAGAATGCTAGTAAATATTACAATAATCTGTAAACGTTTTAAATACTTGAATGTATCAATTATACATAATATAGTTTACTAGAGCAAATAAATATAGTATTTGAAATCTTACCCAATAACCACAATCGATCTTGCAAACTTGTGGCTACTTCGAAACGCTCAGTAGCTGTACATACTCGTACACCGACTTACTGAAACATAACACCTACATTGTGACAGGACAAAGGCATATTACATTCAATTTTGCAATCAAATTGGGTTATCACTATAGCTCTTTCAACAGATTCTACTTTCAAACAAAGACGAAACACCGGTCATTAGTTTACCAGTATGCATGAACACCGGACTTATCTTATTTATTAACGATACGTAACGTTACAAAACAGAATCAACCGAATGGAATGATAATAAGCTTTCGTTTAACATTCAGAATACAAAAATATGTTAATGACTCGAAATTTTGTCGATCTACGTATAGGCAGTTCGACGCCACCTTCATATGGTCATGGCGCCATTAGTGTTCAACTCGTAAATGCTTGCATTCTTTGTTCCGAATTATGTCTTATTATATAATTTGTAATACTGTAGTAGTATTCCAAACGTTATATTGTAGCGTGTAACTAGTTTCGGAACGAGCAGCATCTGCCCGTGATCCGGTGAGAGGCGAAAGTTAACCTAAGTTACGTGCACCTTCCTTGCGCAATCTAGCGCGAAAATCGCGAACGGACAATCGCCGCATCATACGTATTATTTTACTTACGTTATTAAGCCTCTTTCCAAAAAAATATACAATGCACCATCCGTTATAACCTCTGACATAATACTTATTTATCTTTGACTTTCAAATTTAAATTTAGATCTTGCTATGATTATATACATATTATTTATAAGGAATAGTGCTCTTATTTAAATATACTTAGTGAACATTCCTTGATTTAAAATTGGCTTCAAACCAATTTCATTCTTATGATCACCTAACTATATTTTAGCAGTAACATAATATAACACAAATACCTATTATGTACTAGATATGTCGTTATTTACAAATTACTTACAGACACATTTGTCAAGTCTGTACTGTAATTTATTATATGTCCCTACTTGCTATAAGTAATATGCGTATTTAAATTGAACGCCATTATTTAAGTTGGCTTATAATTCTAAATAGTTTAATAAAATAGCCACAGTGAATACAGCCAAAACGTTACGTTAGCAGTTTTTTTTAAATAAATCTTTTTTGTCTTAATATAAAATTCAAATATAATAGTAATAATGCAACAATCTTATCTTGACCGTAGGCTCAAGAGTACCCTTCAATACGCTGACTGGATCAATCGATGGTAATACTGTATACGGAGTCACTGAAAAATTCGCAAGGTATGTAATTCACACATTTTGACTAGATAAAATAAAAATTAAATACGCTGATCCATAATTGAACTGTTTAGTTTTCTAGTCTACTCTTAAACAGACACAATTTGAAATTATTTCTGATTCTAGAAAACTGCGTACCGGCTATGGTGGCCTGTTGCGGATGAATCCAGTATTTAAAGAATACGGCCTGAAAGACCTCCTGCCTCTGAAGCTGGACATCCCCGATGAAGGATGCACTAGACCCAATAAGAATATGTATTGTTTCGAAGCCGGTTAGTACGTCATCCTAAAAATAAAAACAAATTAATTAACAAACAATATTCTATTTAGGAAGTCGTTCTGTTTTAAAATCTTAAATAGCTTATATCCTAGTAAAGCTGAGATTTGGTAGATTTTTCAGAAAGTTACATTCCTAACGTTATCTTATTTGTTTTTCAGGAGAAATCAGAGTAAACGAACAGCTTGTCCTGACTGTAATGCACACACTCATGGCCCGTGAACACAACAGAGTAGCAGAAGGCTTAGCAGCCGTCAACCCGCACTGGGACGACGAGACCCTCTTCCAGGAATCTAGAAG
Source organism: Agara belti belti (assembly GCA_018245935.1). Classification (NCBI taxonomy): domain Eukaryota; kingdom Metazoa; phylum Arthropoda; class Insecta; order Lepidoptera; family Hesperiidae; genus Agara; species Agara belti. The sequence goes on from DWEM01001718.1 coordinate 2,432, forward strand.
AATCAACATTGCCGAAATCCAACATATCACTTATAACGAATTCTTGCCCATTTTACTTGGAAAGGACGTTATGGAAAAGTTTGGATTAGTACTTGAGAAAGAGGTTGAGATTTTTATTTGTTATCTGAGTAACGGATTGAGTACATGTAAAAAATATAATGTGGGATATTTAATATAAGGAAAGGTATAAACAGAATCTATTATATTTTCAGGGTTATTGGAATGGATATGACTCTGAAGTTAATCCTGATGTTTTGGCTTCCTTTGCTGCTGCTGCTTATCGTTTCGGACATTCGCTATTACCCACAGCTGTCGAAAGATGGTCGAAAGCACACAAATTCATTGGTACGTGCATAACATTGTCCAAACTTTTCACAGACTAATCCTTTACAAACCTCCTAATTTTTCCTATTTACTTTCATTAATTTAAATCTTCATAATTTTTTTTTATTTCAGCCTCGAAGCGATTATCTGATCTCATTCGTAGACCATATGACTTATACAGAGCTGGTGTACTTGACGAGTACGTAATGGGATTAATGAATCAAGTAGCACAAGCTATGGATGACTCCATAACCCAGGAAGTAACAAACCATCTGTTCAAGAAAATTGGTGCTCGTTTTGGCATGGATCTAGTATCCTTCAACATGCAAAGAGGTCGCGAGTTCGGTGTTCCAGGTTACATGGAATTCAGAAAGTTCTGTGGGTTGTCTGGCGCTGACACTTTCCAAGACTTGTTCGGTTCCATGGCTAATGAAACTGTTCGCAAATACGAAACGATTTTTGAACATCCTATTGATGTAGATCTATGGTCCGGTGGCGTATCAGAAAGACCACTGCCAGGATCAATGTTAGGACCTACTTTCGCATGTATTATTGCGACACAGTTTTCTTATTCAAGAAGAGGAGATCGATTCTGGTAAGTCTTATTTAAACAGCATTACTGATTCCTTTCTTCCTTCCATACAAAATTTACGCGACTTCTCTTTTTTTGTATAGGTTTGAATTGCCTAACCAGCCCTCGTCATTCACACCCGAACAGTTAGTTGAAATCAGGAAATCCAGACTTGCTCGTGTCATCTGCGACAACACGGACATCATCGATACCGTGCAGCTCTACCCTATGGTTCTTCCTGATCATGAACTGTAAGTAGCGCATTATATCAAATTCTTTTCAATAAACATTGTATTGAAAATAATAAATAATATTATTGAAGTTGAAACATGTCCCTTTAACTTACTTGTACCGGTATTTTTTTACATTATCTTTTCAGAAATCCGCGAGTACCATGCAGAAGTGGTATTATTCCATCAATGGACTTCAGTAAGTGGGCGGAACCCGTACCTTTCCACGGTGCCGCCAAGCAATTTGTGAGTAGCTTCACGTACGACCCGTTCCTGGGCAAGAAGTAGACGCACCAGCACCAAGTATTATACCACATAGTCAGTAGTTTTAGTTAACCACGTTGAATTATACACATGAAGTCATTTGCACGTATCGTTTATTATGAGTTCTCGGCTATCAAACATCAGAAATCAAATAGGCAAAGTAAGGTGGCTGGAATACAAATTGTACAATATTTATGTTATGTAGTTAATTTAAAATTTACCTTCAAACAAAGCCCGAAATATTATAAATTAACATATATCAATTGCGTAATCCTACTTTACATTTCAAGAAATCTGAAAATCTATAAAATATTTCTTTCAAAAATTTTGAACTTAACTAACTCAGGTAATAGATTACATTATATTTGTATTTAAAAAAACCTGAAATTGTAACTATGTGTCTATTTATAGTTATCTTGTTGACCATTAAACATTGATTTTAAAAATTGAAGTGTCGCACATTTATTATCAAAATTAGTAGCAGGCTTTTATTTAACATTTTATTTAATTTTATATAATGTACCTAAATCAAATTATTAGTGTAAACTTGTACAAATATTATTTAGAATATAGATCAACCTTAGATTAAGGCAAAAGGAGGCAAATACGTACACTAAATGCGATAGAAGGTACTTTTGTGAAGTTTTATATTGGACTCTCGAGTCACATTTGACACATTAGTCGTCTTATGAACTACTTAGTGTATTTAGTAAATTGCATGAGTGAGATGTGCATAAAGGCTGTCTCTCGAGTAACAGATCAATTTCAATAATATGGCAAGTACCTTTTAATTATTTAATTTTAAATTATACCTTTGTGCATTAGGAACGTATCTACCTTTTAGTGTCTTTTGTGTCTTTTGATCTTCCTCCTTTTGGCTAATCTAAGGGGTAAACGGTGACACTACATGCTAATGCCATATTTTGATTATTTTTAATTTTTATAAGGTTTGCATGGCCGTATTATAATTCGCACTATATTTAGATTTAAGTAAATATTTTCAGTCTTTACGCACCTCTTTCTATATTTTAGTAGTTATTATGAACTAGTTCAAATGGCAATGATAAAGTTTTTATTACGTAAGACAAACGTGTCTTGTGTAAAAAGATAATTTACGGAATCCTGAGTTCTCGATGACAAATTTTGATAATTTTGATTTCTTAGTGGATAAATCTATAAAATATATTTCATATTAATAATTATTCATGTACTAGGCTCGACCAACAATGTATCAAACATTTCGAAATGTTGATTATCCCTATTTTAAATAAGCGGTATGAGTTATTTATTGCGCATGTTTTTCAATGTAAAAAGAATTGAATAGAGGTTTTGTGGTAGTGTTCCCATTTAAAGTAAGTATGTACAAAGTAATTAGAAAAAAGTAGGAAAAATATTGGCATACCTGGGTACCTAAATAGTATAATAAACTACGACAATAATAAATTTGTAACGAATGAGTAACTACCCGATATTTTTGTAAACTTTCATACATAGATTAATACTAATATAAATATTTTGTTACATTATTTGTTAAAATTTATTTATTTTCTAACCACTGTAGAACATATTTTAGCAATGATGCATGAATATGTATAATTTTTGTAAATACAAGTAGAAAATAAAAAGTAATTAGAGTAGCTAATAAAATGAATAGAATAGCTATGTTGTTTTTTTTTCACATTTTCCCTCATTATTATGTGATAATATGTGAATTTCAAATTTAACTGAATATTATGTTCGCAGATGACAGACGCAACTACGTCACATAAAACAGTTGTGTGCGATGAATATAGCAACGTTAATAATGATACAGAAATAGAAAATCAAAACAACAATTTAACACAAAATTGTTTATGTAACACACTGAAAGTTGCTTCACTGGACAAAAACATTACAGAAACTGATACGAATAAATCAAGTACAAATGAAACGTCGCACTCATCTAATGAAAATATTGAATCACAAATATGTACAAATACAGACGTTAAAACTGACACTTCTAAAGAAGATCAGATCAAAGTAGACGAAAATAAAAATAAAGACGTAATTTTAAAATATGTATACAAAGTGACAAACAAGCAAGACTCAACTAAGAAGACTAAAGGTCACAGTAAAAATAGTATAGAAAGAAGAAAAAGATCGCTTGAAGAAGAACCTCAATTTGATGATAAAAGTCTTTTACCCGCAACAATAGACTACTCTACGTCTCATGATGCAAAAGAAAGACAAGAAGTAGGTTTACCGCATGACAAATCTGAAAATGTAATACAAGACAGAAATTTAGCTAATTTTAACATAGAAACCTTACACGAAAATTTAAATTCCCCGATAAAACAAGAGAATGAAAATAATTATAAACTCCTTTCTGATATTCATAATTCAAAAAATCCCAAAGTAATAAAAGACACATACGCAAGCACTGATTCACAGGAACGCGATCATCATGAGGAGAATGAAAAAAAGACTAGTGAATTTATTGAAGGTCAACCAAAAGAAAGCAATGAGAGCAATGAAAGTAATTATAGTAAAAGCCGTAAACCGCTTTACAACAAACAGACTGAAAATAATGAACATTTGGTACTTCAAAAGGATAACGAAAGTGATGAAATTGAAAATAATTCTGAACTCAATTCTAGAACCGACGAGATAAAGGAAAGTTATAAACACAACGATGAAAATTCAAGTGTAGAGGATAAGTCCATTGAAAATAGTAGTGAAGGTAATAAATATGAAAATTCAATTATTAGTAATTTTAATAACGATTACAAGCCTACTCCAGCTGAGTCAAGTACTGCAAAGACTTTTCAAGACGTAGATTTAGACAACTTCAGTCATGAAAGAATACATGTTAATGATAAAGGCCATGTAGAATCTATAAAAGATTCACAAGAAAATGATTATTCAGATGAAGTAATACAATCAACGACTGCACGTCCAAAAATAACCTCTGTCAAAAACATTAAAACATATGCATCTCTTACTAGTGATGTCGACACTCCGTCAGAAGATGATTTAAATGAACCTGTTATTCCACCAGTTAGTATAAATGATGGAGAAATCAAACCTGTAGTAGAACTTAATAATGAAGATGACAGTATTGAGTCAAGTGACGAAACTTCCAAAGAACAAAAACATGACATTTTAGAAAATTCTGAAGAAAATGAGAGCTCTTCTTTAGAAGAAATAAATAACAAAGGAATTAATTCAAAAATTGTAGCATCAAAGACAGGTGATGGTGAAAAGGTTGATGTTAAGCAGCAATTTGAAAGAATTCCTTTAGATTATAATCATAATAATAAATCTGTGGAAAAAACTGGTAACAAAGACAACATTGAGAACAAGACTGTTAATCTAGATGAAAATATAAATGATGGAACGCTTGATGCATTAATTCCTAGAGTGAATAAATATGATGATAATTTGAATATAAAATTTGACAACATAGATATAAAATTACCGGAAATTAATTTGCCAGATGATATTTTGTCCTACGGTCGGATAGGAACGCCAATGATAAAGAAAAACAAAAAAAAATTGTCCTATCATTCGAATGATGAAGACGAAGAAAGCGAAGAAAATCTGAGTGCCCCTAAGAAAAGTGATACTGATGTAAATAAAAATCATGACTATTTTGGTGTGTATAATAACGACAAAGATGGAGATCATGAAAGTTACAAAAAATCTTACAATTATCATGATGAGGATGATGATGATGGTGAAGATCTGTACGAAAAATTTGTTAGGGAGCGGTTTGGTAAAAAAGGTACTTTTGGCAAACGATCAGAAAAACTACAAGAACGCAAGATATCAAATCCAAAACTTTTACAAACTGTTCAAAATATTCTTAAAAAAACTGAAAGAGTACACAGTGAAGCTGAGAAAAGCGGAGATCCTAATGCAGGTTACATGTGGACCCTAGAATATGGTGAAAATCTTTAGTGATATTAATATACACCTATTACTACCAAATGAATTAATTTTAAGACTGTAATTTATTAGAACGTATATAATAAATAATTTCATTTTTTTGCGTAATAGGCTTGCGTTTGACTGCAAGCTCACCTGATGGAAAGTGAGGTGCAGTTTCAGATTGAGCACGCTTGCCTAGAAAAATGTGCCTAAAATATTAATAATACATATGCTGTAAGTACTGAATTTAAACGATATATTAATAATAATACTGTTATAAATGCCAGCAGAAATATGAAATAAAAGCTAATTCTTTGTTACACTATTATACATTCAAAGTGTACAAATAAAATGATACATAGAAAATCTCGTGACGAAGAAATAAACTCAGGATAAGATTTATTGTAACATTACAGAATCAATATTTTTCGGAATGAGTATTGAGTAGGTAGTGATCGATTAGTAGCACAAAAATCACTTTTGCGTTACGAAACCAGAGTACTTAGAAATTTATTTAATAACTGTAGTTTAATATATTGCACATGACGATGTAAACAAATACACAATAGCATTATATCCAATCTCGGATATGAATAGAATTTGAACTAAATTCAGTCACTAGTGTGTGTGTCCAAATAAACATTAAAACTAGCAAATGAATTCACAATCCTCACTGCATTTTGTACATCATTTCGGATTAGTGTGTACATTACATGACCCTGCCAATATTGAACAGTACAGGTACTCTTCAACTGAAGGAATCGAATCTTTGTGAATTTCACCAAATATCTTCAGTCGTTAGTAAATACTGAATAAGTTAGTTCTTATTCAATATTTACTAAGGATTAGTTTAGTTAGTTCTTTAGCTTTAGAAACTTCTCAATAAAATAAAATGATATCCAGCAACCTAACGTGTATAAAAATGACACAATATTTTGAACAATGTATACCGTTCTTATTGTAACAAGTAATAAGTGAGAAAAATCAATAAATCACCTAACACAGACACTATATTACGAAACCAATGTGTCAATGGGGCTCTATATTATGAAAACAATATCTCAATTTATGTTTCCTTTACGTATATTGAAAAAGTTGTTACAAAGAATTCGAATGAGAGGTAATTTTGCTTTACGTTGCATAAATTATAAAATTTTCTTATAAAACGTCTTACTCGATAATGTAACTTGTATTAATGAAAATTATGATAAATACTTAGAGTTGTACGAAATATTGTAATCTAAAAAGGGCCTTTTAGCATTATTTTCTTAAAATAATCTTTACTAGTAATTTTTGATTAATAAAAAATCAACAAACTAAAAATAAATAAATGACTTACTCACGCTACCTAATGGATAAGATGAATTTTACTCATTTCGACATCAAAAAAATCATAATCATCATAATGCTGTTCATCATAATTTCTTTTGTTTTGTTTTTATTTTGGTCCTAACTCAATGGAAACCGCACTCGTATATAATCTCTTCCACATATTTATATTTATTTGGCTGAAAAGATAAGAAATCAAAACCTAAACTAGACGTAAACTTATTATGTCTTGTCAAATTTATTATTGGCAACACCAAGTTTCTTATGATAATTTGTTAACCTAAAAGTAGGTAGCTAAAGTGATTTGCAATACATTGCTCATCACTTCATTATCTTTATTAAATTTAATGAAAGATAGTTTCGATTCACTATTAGGTTCAACACCATAAAATGAAAATGGCTGAAGAACTCCAAAAAAAATTACAAAAGGAGTTGGAAATATTCAACGGAGTGCAAAAAGATTATCATAAGGCTGTAGCCCAAAAACAACAATTAGATAGCCAACTAAATGAAAACAAGGCAGTGAAAGAAGAATTAATGTTACTCAAGAAAGATGCGGAAGTATACAAACTTATTGGTCCCGTTTTAGTTAAACAGGACCTGGAAGAAGCCCGACAGAATGTAGCCAAACGAATGGAGTATATTAGTAAAGAAATCAAAAGATCTGATGGCCACATATCTGCGTTAGAAAACAAACAAGAAGCTATACAGGAAAACCTTAATAAAATAAAAACCAACATCGGAAATTTAAAAAGTACCCCCTGAAATTCTTGTCTGATGTTCCAATTCGGACAACTGTTGAACTATGCTTGTATCAAATTTGTATGTATATTTAATTTACTTCTTACTAATAAACTAATACACTTTACGTAACTAGCAAGGATTTTTAATAATAAATAATTTGGTACTGCGTTGATATTAGAAAACCAACTAGATACGCAAATAGCTTTTTTTTTATTAAATAAACTGATTTGATAAATTCTACATGTTTATTTTGTATTTTTGCCACCTGAATCATTCTGCATGTTTGATTATTACAATTATCTAATTTTGTTTGACTGTAATGCTATATTATAAGTGTTCTGGTGGTTAGGTTTAGAAGTTGCAATTATCATACACTATGGTATAGATATTTAACAATGGATTAAGTTTGGTAAACCTCAGAAACATTCATCCAAAGAATGTCCAATACAGCAGCAACAGGAAATGTAACCTAGTTGCAACTATTAACATCATTAGTATAGAAACCATCTCCATGATGGTAATTCAATGCTGGAGATGTGAGTTAATGTTAATGAACCCGTTAAATGTAAGAATATCTTGATTAAAGAAAACAAATGGTATTTATAAATCAAATCTTTTAATAGTCAATAATTATCTTAATGGCACAAGATAGAGGAATGTTTTGCACATATACAAAAAATATTTGTAATATCAAATTTTCATCCTAAGCTTCAAGACATTGCAATAGAAAACTAGATTAACAGTCATGTTTCCTTATGTGGCACCTATTGCTTAAATCTATAAATAAGTGTATAACTTCGATTTTTTTACTAATACTAGTATAATATCTGTTTGATTGCAATTAAATACCTGTGTTATGGTAACCGGACAGCAGATAAACATACAATATTTTACTTAAGTTTTTTTTTTATTACGCCCGGACATTTTTTTTGTCCTGGGTGGGAATGAAACTCAAGACCTGCAGTTTAGCAGTATCAGTCTAACCACTAAACCAAAAAGTCAGTCAAAATAATTTAAAACCGTATATATATTCCATACTGTACCGTACATATATATGTTAATAAACTTTATGTCACTTCATTACACTTATAAAAATATGAACATTATTTGACAGTACTAGTAATACTAGTAATTTTGGTCCCTCTGATAATGATCACAATGTGTAGTACTTTGACTTAATATTAATATATTCCAAACCGAATATAAATCTAGTGTATGATGGATTCTGACAACAATTCTAAACTCGTTGCTCAAGTCAGTATCTTACATAGTATATTTAAAAATTCAAAAATGCAAATAAATCAAGTGCAGTAAATAGGTTCAGAAAATTAAACACAAATTGAATGCACATGAAACATGAGCATTTTGAACATTAAATATAATGACAATAACTAAGTAGAGAAATAAAAATATGACTTAAATTTATAGTTTTAACAAAAACTAATTTAAATGCTGTGTAGTATAGATATATGTAGTAATACAATTTTATTTTAGAATAACTCATCACATAGTTTATAACATTCATAATAATATTAATTACCTATATACTTTTATAAATATCAATCAATTTGATGAACATTATTATAAATCCATGATATACTTGTAAATATTTTGACATCAAAGGTTTTGTAAAAATACAAAGTAGGTACTTAATTGACTCAGGAATATAAATATTGCTATCAATACTCTTTAATATTTTGAATATATGCTTTCCATACCAAAAATATATATTATATTTTTTACAAATAGCCAAGAGTGTAAATGAACATAGATAAATAATTATTTGATTCTACTTTGCACACAAGGCACACTGCAAAAAGGCATCTCCTGTTTTACCACAAAACGCCCACTGAGCAGACTTTTTCCACACATACGACCAGAGCATATGAAGCACTCAGCATGCCAGTGCACATTGCTCCATGATACGCCCTGCTGTTCAGGACCTATAACGCCGCCGCAAGCTCGACAGCGTTCCGCATAAAACTGATCATAGCACTGCAAACATATAGGCAGGCCAGTCTTGTCATCAGGAACATATTTTTTACCCCCGAGAGGAGCATCACAATGATAGCAGCAAAAGTGTTGCACGTGGAACGCTCTTCCTTCTGCCGCTGTATAGGGTCTTGTGAATATTAATTCGTCGCATCCAGCACAACGGGGTATTTCCAATACGTTAGCTAAATCTCTGGCACAATATATTTCACCCTTGTAGAAAAAGTACACGAGGTCAGCCAGAAGTTCGCCACATTTACTGCAAGTGAAACATTGAGGATGCCAAATAGCTTCTTGACCAGCTCGCTCTGCTTTAACTGCTACTTCACCCGCAAACATTGACTTCTCACAGCGTTGACAGGGTACACCCTCGTTGTACAATTTCCGATTGAATTCCATTTCGGCAGGACTGAGTGTAATATCAGCGAACTGAGTGAGAAGAGGATCAATTGAGTCACCGTAGCTGCCAGCAAGCACAGGGTTGCCGGAATTATCCGAAACAGGGACATTTTCATTATTCCAATCGCTGTTTGCAGTAGGTACTTGGAATGAACCAGGGTATGTGTTATAGTTAGGCAATGGTGGAGGGGGAAGATCTTCTTCGGACTGAGTTCGAAGATATTCCCTTAAAGGTGCAGTCTGCTGGGGTTGCACTTGGTTAATAGGCTTCATTGTAGTGGAGTATTGTGGATTAATCTTTGTAGAGCAAATTGTTCCGCTGTGCTCCGCAGTCATTGGCTCATGTTTCCAACTCCATATCTCACCATTTGGCGCGAAAATCGTGCCCTTCTGGATTCTGCTATCGAGTAGCTTAGCAGTACCCATAACATTATTGTTATTAGCTGACCATATATCCGGCATTATTTGGGCACTGAGAGCTTTATTAGCAAACTCATTGACCTCTTCCTTGAACTGTGGATTTTTATTATATTCATCACGGAATAATTTAATAGGTTGCAAGTACACATCATTGTTGACTGGCATGTTCAAATCATTCAAATTTTTTAATAACTTGTCATAAATGGGGCCATGTTCAACTGCACTTTTGATTCGATCTGATTCAATGTGCATAACATGTAATTTGTCTTTTACTACACGACTCAATATCGGACTGGATTTGTAATCAGGTAAATTAGCTGCACTACTGATGATATTTCCTTGCGAATCCAACACAAGTTTTTTATCAGAAGCATTTTTGGGAACGATATTGTACTTAACACCCCTTGATATATTAGAAATCTTCAAGGGCAAGGCATAGGACTTTGTAGTGTTGTGGGTTTTACTATTTTCAAGGGAGCACATCTCGCCGCTTTGTAGAGGTCCAACTCTTACGACGTTACCCATTCCGACGACATGGTCTTTTATGCGGGTAATATATTCCTGTGAAGCATAAGATACCTATGTACAAAGAGCATGTTTGTTTCGAAAGAATATTCCTACATGAACCCAATTCTTAATACTGTTCTTAATTAGGTAAATGGGAAAATAAGGTATTTACTAGGATATTTTTCATTCTGTGCTAATATTAGTGAAACTTGGGATTTGGGAGTCATAATAGAACTCTAAGAAGTGAAAAGTAAATATAGACAAACAATATACATACAGTGTGCTCGGATTTCTCTTGATCAGAAGCGTGGTGTCGGGCGGCGGGAGCCACGTCGTGCGGTGGCAACTGCGTGCGCAGTTGGGCGCGCCGCCGCCGCGCTGCCTCCGACCCCGACACGGGGGCCATGGCGCCCAGGCATGACATGTACTCCGAAACCTGGATACGTTTAAATATCTAATTATA
>DWEM01001719.1:0-13580 GCA_018245935.1 Agara belti belti
GGTGAAATGTGGGGGTGTACTACACTCCTCTGCCTACCCCTTCGGGGAATACAGGCGTGATGATGTAAGAATCATAATATTTTGTGCCAATATAACTTTGTACGCTTAAAACATGTAATAGAACCGGAGTGGCTGTCGTTGCTAGCACCTAAATTGAGTTTATATTTTAAAGAAAGAATGGCCGGTACTAGTACGTTTGATTTCCCAGGAGCTCCGACGAACAGTACCCGAGCACCTCTCCGTTGTTATTAGGTTTGCTGTATTAAGCTTCACTCGGTAATATTTGAAGCGCATCCTAATCTCCCTGTAGCTATTTTCAAATATTTGATTTTGGAATAGCACGAATTTTAATACTTTTATCGTACATACTTACATTGTAATAAGACCGCCAAATGGTCGTGTTTATCTTGTTTGATGTTTCTGTAGTTATAACAAACGGATCGTACATTATTTGGAGCCAATAAACGAAAAAATATGAACCTCAACATAAACAATAACCAGCAATGCCAGCATGATGAGAAACTGAGCGTTTATTTCAAGAAAGTTTAATACTGAGAGAAATAACGTTACCAAAGTTTCGGATTTAGGGCTTTCATCTGGTTATACTATCCTATTGAATTTCTAGAAACGTCTGTTACAAATTGATTAGTACAATAAATTAGAGTGAATTTCACAAGTTTGACATCTAATGTTGAGACCAAAATATGGATGTGTAAGTTGTATGCGACCAAACTTTAAATTTTTCTCTCTGACACAAACTAGTGTGCAGTAAAGAAATAATAAAAGAGCTTGCTAACATTGAAGCGGTAACCTACTGCTTCACAGGTAAGGCATTCAACATTTGCAATCAAATGTAGCTAATTTAAGATGTAGGTATAGATTGGTACTCCTTTGTTTTAATGATTTCAATTGCAATTGACGAAAACAAAAGCATATTAATGAATGGCTTTTGTAAATGAACGAAATATAAAGAGCTATTGGTGTAAAAAGGTGCTATAGCACAGGAATTATAATGTAAAAAACAGCTCAATGCGACCCACCAAGTCTCAACTATTATTTTACAATTTGTATCCATCTGAGATATATGTATGTTTGTTTCATTCATTGATTCTTTCTTATATCGAACACGATATAAAGAAAATGAAAAATTAATAATCCGTTTCTTACGTATGACATTTGTAAAACTGTTTCACATCTAAACTAAAATAATCGTGTTTGTAAAGTACACGATAGGCAAATGAAAGTAACAACGCCCAATTTAATTAATAGGCTTAAAAACGTGCGTTTTCTTTACTTTTTAACTGACTTTAAAAAAAGGAGGAGGTAATCAATTCGTCTGTATTTTTTTTATCTAATCGTCCAGCTGTCAGGTGTCTGTTATGCCACCAAATTCAACATCGGTCTGAGAATATCGCAATAAATATTCATGAACCCGATTAGTGAGTGAAGAGGACAGGACATTATGTAAGAATTAACATCTCACTTATATTATTTTGATTACGATGTTTGCTGCTGATGTGAAAGTGTATTTCTCCAGTAGCTCACGGTGGGACAAGCGATAGAAATCATGTGTAAGCAGATGCCTCGCGTCATATTTATCGAGTTATTTATCTGGGGATGTATCGCCCGGGGCAAAAGTCACAATATAACAATCATTACAATAATCGTCTACTTCAATATAACTGAATATAACTGAACTGAATTGAATATAACTGAATGAAATAACAGGTATATTTTTTCATTAGCTTATTTATGTGTCACTGCGTGCTGTGATATTATAATGTAATCGGTTTACGATATATCGAAACGGTCTAAGTCGGATCTTTTGCTTATTTGTTGAACTTCTAGATATAGATCAAAACAATAAAAACGATTTATATATAAGCAAAAATAAATTACAACAACAACAAATTGAAACATAAACCGACGTTTTTTTCGCTTCAAGTATAAGTGGACCGGAGCGCAAGTCTCTGCGATTGTCAATATTCATTATATTTTTATTAACTCATTGTGTAATTTGAACCGGTGCGAAAAGCTTAAAGGCTTAAGTGAATTGTTTACCTGTAAATAATTAAATGTTACCGTTTCCTTATAAATTTGAATTGAATGTCCAGTCAAATACGAGATGTACGTAACCGGCATTGTATTGAAATCTGCAAGAATACTTGTAAAGTAATAGTTGCTACCAAAAACATATGCGATGTTCATCCAAGTTGATCGAAGTTTAGTTTAAATCTGATAACTTTGAACTTTCCGGTTCGTATTTATGAGGAAGATCTACATGAACAACTTTAGACAATGAGCCGTTAACGGCGGAAGTAGAAGCAAATCCATGTCAGACAATCGAGTAGCTGTCAGACTCTTAAATAAACTTGATCGATTATTCTAGAATATAAGCAGCAGAATGGTAGAATTCGCGTAACAACACGGCACAATACAGAAGCGTTTTTAGAGATGAAAAGCGGGTTGTATATGACAATGCAAAATGCATTGGCAGTACTTCTTTCGTATTGTAAATGTTGTAAAGTGTTCGTATTTCTATGTGAAAAACGATTTGACAACGTGGCAAATGTACGAAATGCTATTTTCAGATGTTTTGCTCAACAGCCAATTCATTTTCATCGATCCATCCTTAAATGACTGAAGGAAATTAGGAACGTCATAGCAAGTGTTTAAATAACGTACTATTTAATAGAACAGTAGACGTAAACGTTTAAGTTCCACATATTAATATTACGTTAATATACATTATGTATCCACGTTATTTAATACCGGCTGTTAAGTCCTTAATTATTGTTTGCTTATGTTAGACTCCCTAGAGATTACACGTGTCGAGCCTGGTGTATCTACGTACATTAATTACACTTTTGGGATTAAGCTTGTTGTATTGATTTTGAATTTCAGTATGCCATCTGGATAATATGCGAGTAAACAAAATAAAAACATTGAATTTTATGACAGTATGTTGAAAAGGTGAGACCATGTGCCCTTCATTCATACGATGCAACTAAATCAGCCGACACATAGTAAAGATGGTATATTAATGATAATTAATTCTATTAGCTAATCTATATGATATCTCCAATTAAAGTTTACATTCAGGTCCAAATGACAACCGGCTAGCCTCTTTAACTTAATCATTTACTTATGTTTACCTTCTTATGCAAGCATTCGAACTTACTACCTATTAATTGTAGGTATATAAACTATCTAGAGGGAAGTTGGTATGGATATACACTTGGTTTTATTGTCATGGAAAAATTGCACAACATTATAGAAATGTGACAAATATTGCTCTTATGATGTATTTATCCGTGTCGCCTATATACGAATAAGTATGATGTAAAGAGAATGCAAATTTTTACAATTTTGATGATATAAATTCAAAATATTGGTATATTTCTACTCTTATACTGAAAACATAAAGTGCAATCCTATGTTATTTATTCGTCGAGAGTTTATTTAATACAATTCTAACTACTGAATGCCTACTCATTTCGAAAGAATAGCAGCGTAAAGCAGAGAATGTACCAAAGCCAAAGCTATAATTTCGGATAGCGTAATGTCGGTATTGTAAACTGCAACAACTTTTATTTCGCTTTGTTGCAAAACTTGAGCTTTTAATCTGCAACGTTTCATAAAAAAGTAATCAGAGATTACACCCGCGGGCCTCATTGTTGTCTGCTTCGAAAATTATTTTGGAACTTTTTGGTAAAATTTCATTCGTATTTTTTGTCAATTTATTTAATAATTCAGACTTATGTCACGGTCAACAAAGAACTCGTATTTTTTAAAATGTTTTTTCTAGACGAAATAAAAATAATGTAATCGTTACTACTTATCGACAACTTAAATTGAAATGATTTATTCTTATGCCATTTTATTCATTATTACCAGACTAGACACATTCTCTAGATTTATTTATGTTATTAGATATCCTACAAGCAGCTATATATCGCCTAGCAAGCAATGAGACTCCAAATGAATAAAAAATACAATTGATAGTGACAGTTCAAAAGTTCTGTTTACACTGATAAGCTGGCCATGATATTCATCGATATATTTTTCTTTGTTGAATATAATTTGCAAGTCTCCATCGTGTGAAAGTAGGGTGACAGCTTAATTTCGAATTGAATTAACCTTTGCCTTCCGATGGTGTCGTAAAATGGAATATTTTCAGGGTTTCTAAGCTCTATTCATGGGTAAGGCGACCGATTTTAGTTGGCTGGTTTTAGGTGTATTTGTTTTGAAATGAACCGACAACAGAAATTGGTTGCGTAGCCGTGGGTGTCTTATCTCCCAGTTGCGTAGTGGCCGTGCGTAACGGGGGACCACGCCCCCCCGCAGCGTCTTCTGACGCTCAGTTAAGATGCGCGCGCATTGCTACCCCGCGTAAGGGTGAGATTACACGGATTGAAGTTATTGTTGATTTCACTTGTGTATTTGCCATTACATACTTGAAAATATTAAGTAATTATAAATGCAAGGGAGTTTCAAACGTGTCTATTTGAAGTGTCTATTTGAATGTTTATTGTAATTGTTGTTATTTGTAATTTTTTTATATAACTAGGTTGAAAACGGTTTAATTAGCTTCCTATTACTATTTCATCTAAGATTAGCTAAGTATTTGCGATGTATTTATAAATTTCAAAAATCGTCAACAGATGGCGCTATATGAAGATACAGAGAAATGCCTAAAGTTCATGAATACTTAAAATAAATAAAATATAATGACGTTTTTTTTACATAAGCTAATATTTTAAGAATGATTCGTCAAAACAGTTTTTGCCATTACGCTTTTTCCAACGAAAGAATCATTTTGTCTAGTGTTCTAATAAGATCAGATCTGTTACAGAAAGTAACAAATAATTTTGCTTAATATATAATTAATTCGAATTCTCGAGGCTACTTCAAAAAATATTTGATACCTACAGAAGTTGGGAAGCATTTGAATCTTCGCTTTTGCGACTTATTCTGCTAGCGATAACTTTAATATAGATAAGAACGTATCGTAACCGTTCAACTGATAAGGGAAAATTTTTATGTGAACTGCCCCTAATATGATGTGTCGTTTGCGCGATGCGTTGGGAAAAATCTGTAGCTAGAATCAGCAGCGCAGCTCCGTGGTTCAGTCGCCGAAACTAAACGTCACGCGTGCGCATGTACTGCCATCTAGCGGCAATCGCGCCACTGTCGCCTCGCCTCACACCTGCCCGCCACTCGGCTCGACTCGATATACTCTGTAGCGCTCGCACTAGTGGCACGTAAAAATAACCTCGAAACGTCGGATCGTGAATTAACCAATCAACCAAATATTGTTATACGAAGACAGTGACATTAACTGAATACTAACTATTAAATAACAGTGGTAAGGACGTGTTGCAACCAGAACCAGTTGCTGCGGATTATCTAATCGTATTTTCGTGGTGATATAGCCAAAATCGAAAGTTTCCAAGGAACAAAATGTTCGTTTTTGTGGGCTGTCGACGGGCAGCCCCAAAATATTGTGCCAATATGTGGTGGTATTTTATTTTGTGCGTTACCGTTATAAAAACATTTGGAGTGTTGGGATCAAATTCTACTGAAGAAATAACCAGCAGTAAGTAGTCATAAACATGACATTTAAAATAAAAATAAAAATAAACATTTAATATTTAATAGATTACCGTCACGTTGCACCGTTGACGTCCGAGTACAATCCGTATCGCAGTCTAATGAATGGTTCTTTATTATTTATTCACCTCGGTCGCACAACGAGTTTGTAATACGTATGCACGTGCTGGTTGTTTTTCTATGCGTTACTTGTTTACGTTGCTTAGTGATAGAAATATTTGTAATACGATAAGACAACGTGATATAACAGCATCTACCTTCATTTCACATGATTAATAACGTACACTATTCAAGAATTTAAGACGCAATGCAACTAATTGATAACGCAAAGAAACAACACTTTCCTTCGAAACTTCCCGCATAACTCGAGGTCGTTTGGTTTTGAATTGTCGTAAATACTTTTAGAGTGTATTTTAAAATAATTTTCGTACTTTAATTGTGGTCCTTTACAATTGGAATGTTAATGTTTCACAGGCGGCACTTAAACAATAAACATATGAAAGACGCAATTTACCGATTCGGCTCCTAATATATTGTAGGACCTTGGGTATTTAGCAACTGGAATAGATAACTCAAAGAAATTTATTGTTTAATAAATATTTTGCCAAGTGTATCTTTTATTCATAGAAAAGCGTGGGTGTTTAAGTCTGCGATGGACGCTGGTACATATTAAAAAAGCAATGTAAGTAAATGTATTTGGTTATGATTAGACATCATAGACAGCTAATTGTAGACACCTACTAACATTTATATTTTCTACTATCCTAGACTTTTTATCGATGTTGATATAACACTTATCAATGAGATATTGCCATTTGAAGGTAAATTATTATTGTATCAGTATTGCGATCGTATGTATAATAGGTAACCTATTTTTATCGGATCGGGTGAAAATGACGTCATAGAGCCTTCATTCACATAGCCAGACGTCTTTCTTAGTCATAGACCGGTTTTAGGTCTTCATAATGATTCCTATTTTATACATTCAAGTCTCCGAATACATATAAAATTTTCAGCAGTTTGAAGCAAAAGTTAATTGTTGAATTCATTTATATGGCAATACAGTTCAATTGTAACTCAAATTCAAATGGAGTTATTTAGCTAATAACATTTGATTAAAAAACATCGAGATTTATTCGCACTGCTAATACTTATTAGGTACCTAGTGCCTTGCAAATTTTAGTCAATATTTTTGGCAATCATTTTTCATATCATATTCGGCATCTGGCAAAGCAGTGACGATCATCAAAAATTAATAATCGCTAATCGTAACCAATTTTTATAAATTAACTTAAAGGTATTTAGTAAGGTAAGGTAAAACCTATAGTTATTAATAGATTGGTTTTATAATATGTGGTATAAATATAGTACACGTATATAGCGAATCTGTCGAAGGTCATCACTGACCAGTTTATGTAAACAGTATCTACGTATGTAATCACAATCATCTTAATATTATAGATACACATGATACTGATAGAAAAAAATTAAATACTGTTTAAAAACCACGGCTTTTAGTTATTTGTATATTGTTTTAACAGATGTACAAATACCTATGTAGCATGTAGCTCGTTAATGCGTATTGAATACATCCAAACGATGGAATTATCTGTGATTCTAAGGTAATTCAATCAACATGCGCAATACAAATATTCCCAATTTCATTCACTTAACAATGTATTTGTTCGATAGTAATTTGCTTAAAAATATAAAAAGTCGTGTGCTATATGCACATTGGAATAAATATTCGAAATATTTGCAAACAAGTACCTATGTATTACGAAACGATAATGTGCGTTTTAACAGAATGTGCAAATAAATTTGCGAATATTAATACGATTTATTGTATTTATAAATTGTGTCTAGGCATTAAAATAGAGTTATAAACATCTGAAATTGACTTATATCAGATGTATTCCTGAAGCAGTACAAAGTTCAGTACTTATGTGGCAAATCGCCAATTCTGAAGAAACTATTTCTGGTACTCTGTTTACAACAGTATTTCAATGTGATACATACTTGAACGGTATTATTACTGATTCATTTTAATTTTATTAAACGAATCTTATGGACGTCGGATAAATGTTTTATTGAACATACAAGTTCAATCACATACAATTTAGGTACCTTTACAATCAACTCGAATAAACGCGCAATCATACAGAGCACTAGAAAACATCAAGAAATTGATCAATGTTTTGATTTAAATCATACTTTCGAAGCATGGCGTAATATTTCCCATGACGTCATTGAATCATTAAACCTTTTGTAGAAAATGTCCTTTGTTAAGTAGCAATGTTGATGGACGTAGGCACCGAGGGAGACCCAGACTGTCCTATCTCGACCAAATAGGTCAGATACTGGCTGATGGAGGAGTCAAGAGTCTCCGAAACCGGCGTGTATGCATGAAGAGAGTGATGAATGTAGACGAACCGCGTCAGGCTTGCAAGGACAGAGATATTTGGCACTCGGTTCTTTATGCCTACCCCGTTAGGGACCTGGCGTGACGGTATGTTGTTGTTGTTATTATGCTCACTTGACAGAAGGGCGGAGTTTCCTAATACAGGCACTTTATGCTTACAACAAGACTCCAGTTTTAACTATTCTATGTCAATATATTGTGAAGTGAATAAATTATTATTCTTTTTATTTCTACCTTACATCACTTCCAATCCACACTAGTACGGCCTGGTCGGTAAGCTTCAAGCATTTGGGTATTGCGAGTACCCAGCCCCAGCGACGGGATCAAAAAGGATTGCATCCATTGTTCCTATTCTTATGTCCCACTTGATGTGAAACATTTGTACCGTAATTACAGCGGCTCCTACCCTTTATTCCGTAATACCAGAATAATGCAATTCTTAGCGGCATTATTCTTTCTTTTCTTTGCCGCAAAGAAAAATAGTTTGAAGTCATAACGCCACACGGATTTTCTTTTGTGTAAAGGCTTTGCGTTTGTAGAAGCCTTTCACATTTGAGACCCTGCTGTTGGGTATAGGGAAATTAAAATAAATAGTATGTTGACTTGTACAAAATACTATTGTTCAGTTTTGGAAATGTGTTATTTATTTGCGGGCAATGTTTAATATATTCAACATTTATTTTGTCCAGAATAAAATGCATATATCTAGAAAGTGTGGGTAAATTTAAGTATTTGAACGATTATTGAATAAATATTTATTATATGAAAAATGCATATATTGCAAATATAGTGCCAACTGCTTGACATATGTATGATTTAATAACGCTATAAGAAAATTACGTTACTAAATAAAACTGATCTAGGTCCTAGGTTTGTGATATTGTGTCTTCGAAATAATAAATATTACAACTTTCAAACATTTATTTGAAAGCTTTATACAAATTGAAAATATTAATGTTGTAGGTATTTCTAATATACAGATTGTAATGGTACAAAGGTTTTTCAGTGAACGATTTCGTTACGCATGTTTACCGCAAGATAAATTATAACCCTCATTGTTTTTGACATGTGCTAGGTACACGAAATAATTATTGAATATTACCAACAATATTTCCAGGGCTTTTAAATATATTTTGGAATTCGGAACTAATTTTGAGGAACAATAATCCATTCTTTAAAAAAATCGGTAGTCTTCATTCACATGTCTGGTTTTACGAAAATTGCTGCATGTATGCGACAATTAAATTTACTTATAAGTGGAAATGACTATAAGGTGCAAATGCAATCCTATTATTCGAGTGGCAATTAAAATTTTAAAATAATGTGACGCCGTCTTAGTTGTTTTCAGTTTCAATGACACTCCATAACTTCCATTTAGAAGACCTTGGCTGGCCAGCTCTCTGATGAGCCCTTCAGTGACAATTGTACCTAATTCTGCCTTCAAATAATAGAATGATTTTTAGGCGTTGTTCTATTCCAATTTCATATATCTGTACATAAGTATAAATCAGTTGCTGTAGTAATTCCTTGTCATTATTAGATACTCATGCAGGTATCTGACAGGAAAAAACTTAAGCATTATGCAGCCTTCAAAATTATTTACTTAGTTTAACAACGCATTTCCATCATTATCATTGTACGTAAAGTTGTTGCAGTAGTTGATTTATGCTGACAGAAGTCGAAAGTTAGATGAACAGACCGACAGGAAGAGCACATTTCGAAAACGTGAAGAAACTGATTCGTGCTTACTTCCTTGTTGTTCTGAGCCCGTGACCCGATGCTAAACTATTTTGCAATCTGTAGGAAATAATATTTTAGACAATAACATACTTAGATGTAGAAATAATGATAGTGTTCAACATTATGTAACAGAGGTAATAAGATCTATTCTATATGTATTGAGATATCTTCTATCTTTTACGTTCTCTAAATCTTATGGATGACATAAAACAAGAATAGCCAAAAGTTTTGATACAATAACAATATGCTTAGTTTTTTTCGACGCTCCATTATGAGAATGTTAACAACGTTTATTTAAAAGAATTTATCCTAATAATTACTAAAGTTGTTAGGATTACCTATTAGTTAATTTATTAGATTTTAAGTCACTAATACTACAAGTTATTAACAAATCACTATTTTATTACGTAACGCAGAATGAGTTCAAGCAGCACCGGTGTCCTACTTTAACAAGACACGGAAACAAAGGAAGGCTTGAGGTAAAGAAAGAATGAAGAATTGTCCTTGCTATAAAAATTAAGACATTTTCGAAAACAGAGTAAGCAAGGGTCTATAGTAAAAACATGAGTAATTATCTTTTAGAACGCTTTTTGGCTTTTATACCTTTCTTACAATTTCATTACTTTCGGGACCAGATGTGCGAGGCTGTTGTTAATGACAATACTCATTATATGCTCAGATTTAAATGGAAATAAATTTCACGTCTGTTGCTCAATTTATTCACAGTAAGTAATAAAAAGAGGAATCCACGAGCAAATGGAATTATTAGGTGACAGAATTTTTCCAATTAGTACGAAAAACAATTGATATCTTGGTACAAATCAGACACGGCAATTTGACCCCAAACTAGACGAGACTTGTCTTTACTTTAGAAACCGGAGAACTAATAACATTCATATACAAATTTCTTAACAAATACGATCTATTTATTACCTATATGTAAATAAATTATTAATAATTTTGTACTCAGTCACAGAAGAAACTTTCGTGCTCGCGGGAAAAAAAATTGTCTTGGTTGGAAATCGAACCCACAATATCGGACTCTGCGATTAATAATTGTCCATATATATTAGACCAAGGGCTCTGCATATATCTAAAATGAATATTTAACACTTCATTTAAATACATTGATAAGCTTGTTGGATTTTAAATGTCATGAACAAATTCAATATCCGCGGCGATTTACAGAAATTAACAAATGATGTAAGTTCTGATTCGCGTAAATGAAGTAAATTTATTTGTCTCTCGAAAGCGAAGTAATATCCCGATTGTTGATACAACAAGTTGATCTGAACGGGTCGGTGTTCTCGCTTTACTTCTTACTCGTATAGTTTCGGAGTTCTTAATTTCTTAGTTTGTTTTCAACTAAATCGAGTAAGAATTACACGACTTTGGGGCCAGTTGTTCATGAAGTTATATTTAAGGTCATTACCTTGAAAGAGTCCTATGTTTTCATACGACTATTACCGTATTTCAGTGATTGTACAAAAGTTTTTTCCGAAATCGAATAGAGTTTTGTAATGCGAATGCATTGCGTTCATTGCTGTTATGTTATTGGGTCATTGGCGATAAATGTGCACAGGGTTGGAGTGTTGCCAGTATAGGAAGGCGGGCTTTATAGGCACATACTGTAATATTGCCTGAAGGTACAGGGTAACTATATTAATTTCAGTTTCATAAATTTTGGACAATCAGACATTGCACAAATATGATTAAGGCCAATTATACTATATAATTAAAGAGAATTAATTTCGACCGTCTTCATTCATTCTTAAGTGTATCAAAAGGGAACGAAATAAAAAATGCATTAACAAAAAAGCTGATATAGAGTATATAAATAGTTGTCAACATTTTAGGTAGAATTTAGATGAAATCATAAAAATTTGTAGTATACGAATAATTGTATAATTGTATTGTTTGTTTGCCATGTCCTTCTGCTATAAAAAAAAACTTAATTGGGCCCTAGTTATGATGATTGTAAATAATAACGACACACATGTTCTACTTCCTTGACTTCTTTTTATAGTACAATCGATAAACTACGCACAGTATGTATACGATACGCAATACCACAACTCCGTCACTAATTCATTGTGCTATATCTACATAACAAAGCAATAAAGGGAAACTTTACAAGTTTGGAGAAACTTGCTTGCTTATTTTCCGGACTACACAAGCACATAATATTTGTGTTGTATCATATACGAAAAACAACATTTGATCTGGTCTGATTAACATGTGGAGAGTACATTTTTACAAACTCATATCTGTAAGAAAATCTTTTTGCAAGTAAATCTAAATAGTAGATATTTACATTGTGATGATATCAACAGCACATTTTTAAGAACCTCTGTGTGGTTCTAAATAGGATGTTAATGTAATGTAAGTAAGTGTTGCTACAGATAAATAGACAAATAATGTGCAAAATAAGTGTGTATACTTCCTCGACTGTACATTTTCATGTCTGTATCCATACGTCCAGAGAGCACGTAGTCCCTAATTTTAAAACTCTATGAGAACTGTAGGGCGATTAGAAATGGTTGCCGAAATTTGACCTAAAACAAGTGAGTATAAATTTGTCAAATTTCATTTAAAGAAATTTTTTTTAAACAATTTTTTCAAGCGACAATATCAAAAAACTATAATATTTAAATGTAAACATTTATTTTTATATAAACGTTTAAATTAAAATTGTTTTGCGAAGCCATGAACGAACTTATAACTAAAGTATAAATATGTTACGAGACTTGGGATCCTACAATATTTTTCTGGAAGATTTTTCTCCTCGCATGATTTTGTATTCCAAATCCGTAGATGAAGATTTGTTAATACTCGTATAAATTTCCGAATTCTCGCTAGAGCCCTTAGTATTTTTTGTGCTAAGGCTTACGGGCGGTCCAAATTAAAGCGATCCTTTCATACGGAATATATATTATTACATTTTATTATTATTAATGTTCAAAGGACACAGGTATTTGTCGGAAATACTAATTTTCTATATCACTGAAGAACATGAGAGATAAGAAGTGAAAGTTTTCTTTGTTTTCGTGCTTGATCTTACATCGGTATCAGATTTTACATCAGTAATATACATTTTGAAACGAACAATTACAAACCATTACATACCTATCCGTCTATTATTAAATGTTTATTCCAATACCTCTTTACCCCAACAGCATTTATACCTAAATATATTCATCCCGCCCTTTCCCACTTCAACTTGGTGATGATACAAAAGTACCAACCCTTTCCCTATTGCGACGTTGAAATGGATAGTTTCTGAAATATGTCAATATAACTTATAAATAACAATTATTACAAAATAATTCTTCTTTTTATCTTTCGTAGATTGCTAGTTCAGTTGATGCTGAGTTTCTGAAATATATCAGTATCATTCTTAATCGAATGTAATTCTACTTGAATTTTAATTACAAAGTGAACTCCGTAACACAAATTAAACAATCTTTTACACACTCAGAATTTTTAACTAATACCGATAAAAAGTCGCTACGAACCTAACGCTTTCACTCCTGAGAATTTCGTTAGTAATTGTCAAACTGAGTTGTTGGACTATGGGGATACATAAAACAAATATCATTTTAGTGACGCTCTTACGATGAGTAGAACGAGACCAGCAAAAGAAATGGACCCAGAATAATTCTTCTTTCTATTTTTCCCTATAATCTGTATTATATACTAGCTTTTGCCTGCGACTTCGGCCGCGTGGAATAGTGACTTTGGGCAGCGTTTTAATTTCCTAGGATAAATACCCACGAAGTCGCGGGCAAAAGCTAGTAGCCTATAT
>DWEM01001720.1:0-13580 GCA_018245935.1 Agara belti belti
ACAGCAGCAATTGGTGTGGCGGTGGTACTTCCCCGGGCGAATCGTATATAGGTTCTACCACCTCCCAAATATTTCTTCCTTATATACCTCTCTTTGGGGACACAAAGTGAGTCTTGGCCTTTGATATACGGCTGCGGTCTCCATTGTTAGTTACTTCTCGCTCATGTCTTTGTTGGAGTTCGTTTAAAGATGGACAGTAAACATGTTTATCAAAATAGTAGTGATGCTTGCCTTAGTTTCTTTGGTCGTCGCACCCTCCAATACATGGCACTGCATCATAACTGGTGGTAGGATTTGAATGTGTCTATTAGTTACGTGTACAGATTTTCACCATCTTCTAGCTTGAACTAAGCGCAAAGTTGTTGGGAGATCATGTACAAGCTTTCATGAAGGCCAATATTTGCTGAACGCCTAATAAGTATTACGTTTAAATGTACTCCATCAACTCGCTGTCAGACCTACCAAGATGTATGATGTAAAACGCAAGTACGATGGAGGGCAAGTATATTAAAAAAAAATACATTTTATCGTAGAGTCAAAGTATTTAAGCAGTAAAGGTTAGTAATATATGATAAGTTATATTATAAA
Organism: Agara belti belti; assembly: GCA_018245935.1. Classification (NCBI taxonomy): domain Eukaryota; kingdom Metazoa; phylum Arthropoda; class Insecta; order Lepidoptera; family Hesperiidae; genus Agara; species Agara belti. The sequence goes on from DWEM01001720.1 coordinate 589, forward strand.
TTATCCAGGGTGGATTTAGCAGGATTTCTTATTTGTAGAAAATCACATTTCATATCCCAATACTGATACCAGTGTAATGTATCATAACTCCAGGTCTCCAGCAATTGCTGAAAAGTTCCGTGCCCAGCAGTGGCACGTAAAAAGGCCCACAGCCATATATAACGAGTTATCGTTGTCAAATTGAACCTGATTTTCAGCATTACAACTTGTAAAATGTGACCAGACCTTTCGTCGTGCTGTTTTTTTACATACTAATTCTCATAAGTTAAAATGACCATTATTAGATATTTTATCTCATTAAATATTTAATGGCAAGCCTGTAAGCCTAATTGTAAGCCATACAATAGGGACGCTGACATCCTACCATCTTCCTAAAGACCATAACTTTGTACTACTACGCAGAATTACATTACAATTGTTTCACACACATCAAAGCATTCCGAATGTTCAATCAAAGGCAACAAGTTAACGAAATTATGTACTTCAACACATTTTAATTTGAATAATCCACTGTTGTGAGATTAGATCAGAAATACTCCGCGAACTTTCCGGAGTGGGCACGTAAACAAAAGCGGGCAAAAATAAAATATGAACCACAAAGCGTTCTTGTGGTCGCTTTGTATCGTTTTCAATCTGCGTTATGAGAGCATGTAACGGCCTTTCATAAAGCAATATTGCTAAAAGCTTAATAAGTATTAAGCAACTAACACACACTCCATCAACCTGCTATCTGATCTAGCAAGATGTATGATGGTAAAATGCATACCTACGTATATTGCAAAAAATTCTATTTCATCGTAAATTATGAGTAACTACGATCAAATGCGACCAATAGCATTGTCCTTCATCAAGAATGAATTTAACCGACTTGTCAGTCATCAAGTGGTGGACATGAAGTTAAATCCGTGCGCTGCTTGTGTATGCTAGCTGTCTCGTTATTTTAAACAGTCCAAAGCACAAGGGACAATTTGTTGGCTATAATAGAAACAGCATCACTCCATGTGATATAATCTTACCAATACGGTCTACTATTTACATTACATAAACGGATAAAGGAGGGTAAACTCCCGAAGGATAACTATGAACATTGTGTTTCGCACACGAGAGCACAGAAGTAAAGCACTACCCATACTCCTATATTAATAATATAAATGCGAAAATAACTCCGTCTGCTTGCACGTTAAAAATGTTAGACGTATTTTGATTAAATTTTATATAGAAATTGTTTGAAGCCTATTGAATAATAGGCATTTTTGCCATATTGTGTCAAGTCGAGTTATTCTTATTTTTAATAATAAAATACTATTTTCTCGTGAATGAATTTCTCAGCAGGGGAAAGAGGGTTATTAATAAATTAGGTTCTCTTTATACAGTGTCCAAAAGCCGTAAAATTATAATGGTAAGTTTAAGTACAAAATTATCAAATGTAATATAATTTTTTGATTACTTCGCTGGACAGTAATATCGACGAACATATACACAGCATAGTTCTAACATACTGTATCTTATCACGTAGCAAATACAGTTCACCCGCCTGTAAGTTTACATAGGCCGATAACAGGGTGATGCGTACAAGGCTTTAGCATTATAGAAGCTTGACCGGGAGATAAATTGAAATGTGCGGGCACATTCAAATACCTATCTTCGTTAAATGAACGCTTTGATAAATTAATGGTTTCAGATTCAGCACGATTGCGACCGACGAAATATATCAATGTATCCGACTATTAATTGTAACGTCTCTATTTGCTCGGTGTTGAATCGAATGTTTAATTGTTTTCAAAGCGTGTTTTAACCTGTATTTATTGAGGTGCTTTTATATACATAGCTTATAGCACAACAGACGATCTATTGTATTATTTTTCCTCTTATAAAGGATAACACCTAAAATAGTAGGTATATCTACCACATGAATAAAAATACCAATAACGCATTATTAAGTAACTAACGCACTGATAGTTAAAGCCAAATAATTTATCAGTTCTTTACATGTAATAGTAATTTAATCATATAGATTTATAGCATGTATGTTACTTTAACGCTTAAATGTGATAATAGGCTGAACAATGCCTACTAACAACTATTCTCCCCTCAAAACCGATGCCTACACAGAAGTAGACCTGTTTGCACCTGTTTTGCACACTGCATATTCTAAATGAAAATATGCAAGTGAATATATTGAAATACCAAATATTTTACAATCAAGACCTATTTTACAACATTGAAATTTATTACAAAATTTACACAACATAAATTAAATAACGCTACAAATTTACATACATACTCGTATATATGATTCCTAAGTTTGTTTATTAGCATTGTTCATATGTGTGTAGCAATATAGCATACAAGACTATCAAATGAACACTTTAATGTTCAAAATATACAGTACAAAGCCTGCTGGTCCCAACTTTAAAGCTTCGCCAGCGGATGCCTGTAGACAAGTTTCACTAATTCACTTTGATGTTGCCGCGTACCCAGCTCGCCCCAACGCTTAACGAGAACACGCGTCTTCAAATTCAGTCGACGAGTTAAAATTACTAAAAATACAAAAATGCTTCTGATTTTTCTTTCAATATTTTTAGTTATCCCTAAAAATTGAAAGATCCAGAATATTATTTTTACTCGTAAACCTAAAATATAATAGATTTAAGATTTTTTTTCTATTTTTCAAGACCCTTAGGCATTTTTTAATAATGAGGACAACACAGCAATTTCTTAAAACGAGAAAACTTAAATTTTGTAAAGTTATGAAAAATATTATTTCAGCTTTAAAAAAATCAAACATAACAAAAGCACTCAAAACATTTATAAATCTTGTATAAAAGAGAACTTAAGCAACCTAGCGAATTTCGTACAAAACGTGTAGGTGAGGAACTTCAAAGCAACGAACAAGCGGACGCCTTTAGACAACATTCGCTAATTCACTTTGATGTCCTCTCTTCAGCCTCCCTTCAACGTTCTCGCGCGTAACGAGAAACGGGTCTTAAAAGTTTTAAATGATAAGCCAAAATGTTATTAAACGACGAACATTTCTTTCTGATTTCGATTAAATTTAGTCTTTGTTTTGCGAACTACGACAAGAAATTTACGTGACAGGACAAGATTTGAACGGTAACATTTTTTTTTGCCGCAGGATAAATTAAACTGTCAAATTTTCTAACGCTTTTCTTTATTGTCAAGATATAACAGGATTGTGAAAACATTTCTTTACTAATTGTTTGTTTAAGAACGAGTAGGTACTCGCAACTCTTACGGAGTCGTTTAATAGGCGGCGTTTTTGATTCACTGATATTAAAATATGCCAAAACAATGGGATTAAATATTGAACCCCATGCTGTATTTTCAATCATACGACAGACACGACAATCGATACGAAAAATAGGTGTTAAGATGACAGTGCGTACTTAACATTTTCGTATTCCTATCTTAATGTTTAATATTATGTATTTTAAGCCTCGACAATAAAGGCTATACGTACTATAAATTACGATCACTTTTCATTTTTTTTTTTTTAGCCTTTATTTATTTTTAAGCCTATCTGTGCTATAGTAGAGCGCTATGTAAAACCGTACCAGCGATAACGTCCTGGCGACCTATATGCAAATATTAGCCTAGTAAATTATATTCTGTCAAAAACATTCGTGTAAAAGTTATACCAATTCTCGCAGTTTTGATCTCGTGAAAATAGTAAGATCTCGGTCCAAATCAATTTAAACAAGTAGTGGTCAGATATTAACATTTTCAGTATTTACTCGTATTTGAAAATAATGCTTCATGGGAACTGAATAAACGGAAAAGTACAGAACAATTTCTTAAAGGTTTTACAAAGCCGGCATAGCTTTTTTTCTATTGTACCTCTTCATTTCATTTCAATCGTTATAATTATTAATGAGAAACCTTTCATGAACCCCATCGGAGGAATGTTATGTAGGTTCTAGCTAATCCTCACGCTAAGCCATGCATGCAAATGATACAATAAAATATATTCCAGGAGCACATAACATGACTAGTTAATTTATATTTAATTTTTTAGTCACGAAAATCATTCTATTTTTGATATCAGGAACGTATATTTATTATCATCATTATTAATAACAGTACAAAAAGCGAAACATGATATGAATAAAAGAAATTTGAATAACCAGATCTTACTGACAAATTTATGATAATTGTCGTACATGTCAAAAAAATGTTATATTTTTGTTACTGTACTATAAAAGTCCTTGACCAGCTTTTACGCGATGTACTAGTAGAAATGCGCTAAGTTTGATTGGCTCCACGCATGTCTAGCGTATCAAGCGCTAACAGACCCAATTTTCATGCTAGACAAACTATCTTCCACGTCCATATTTTTCCCCTTGTATGTGCAAGTTATTTCGACAACGATGCCAAAACGAGCTAAGTAAAATTTCTTTTGAAACATAACAGTTGTTTTAGATTTCTTGGCTGTGTACCCGTAACCGATTGTAATATTTTCCAGTTAGGTACTACGACAAGACGTTCAACATTGATTCTGCTAGTTTTCTTACTGGGTCAGCCTTTGACATTCTGGCAGCGTCGGCCTTATTACATATAGTAGACACAATCTTTTATGGGCTCTAACGTAACTATTATCTTTAAGGTTTAATGACCAAAACATGAGGAATCGTCTTAAAAAATTACTGAACATAAAAAAATACTCTCGATTTGTGATCTTATGTCTCATTGAGGGATAACGCGTTATGGACATGCAACGTGTGAATTAAGCTTATTTGTATTATATTCGTCGTGCGGTGTAATATAATGTAATTAATAAAAGCATTAATATATTGCTGGCGACCCATTCGTGACTGCACTTATATTCGGTGATCATGTAAAATTGGCCCGCCAGTATTTTGGCAACATCTAAGATGTTTTAATTAAGCTGAGTATAATAAGTTGCGGATAAATCGTTTATAGTAATATTATTCTGGATCGTTGCTTATGTTAAGTAATTAATTTGTACATTGCGAGAATTTAAACTAAAATATGTTACATTTTCATGTTTTATTTACATTTCTTTATTTTCATCTTTTAGCTTTCGAATTTCGAATTCTTTAGCGTACAGGTACAATAAACTGAAGGTAAAAGTAAGATAGTGTAGAGTAGCATAGAGTAGCAAACGCAGATTATATGGATGTTCTGCAAGAGAACATTTTATGGGTTGATTTAATAGAATTTATTTCAAATAAAATAAATTGACATCTTCGTAAAACTAGTATTCATATCTATGATAGACACTATATTCGTGAAAATGAATTTAAAAAACTAGGTCGAGAAATGTCTTGCATTACAATTCGACTATTTTAAAACTTATCTTAAATCTTACTGGTTGCCAGAAACTGCTTTCCTCGCGACTTCAGTGATAAAATAGCTATAAATTACCGGGTAAATCAACTAGGTCAAACACGAGATTGGATTTGGCCGAGTTTAAAACATAATAAAAGTTGCAAATATTTTTGAGCGAACTGTAAAACATTTTTATCTTTTTGTATATTTAGGCTTTTTTATACACGAAGGCTCTCAGGATGAGTAAAGAACACATTTAGACTATAAATTTCGAAATTGTCACAGGTGTATTAATATGTAGTAGGTACATTTTCTGCGTTTCATGGGCAGCATTTATCACGCATTTCAATATCTAGGGTTGTGTCGCATTATTTTACATACCAGGACACGATTCTATGCAATAACACAGTCAGCACTTGTCCCTTATGTTAAAAATAAAATGAGTACTAAATAATAAACAGTTTCTGTATTTTGTGAAGACTATCTCCAAACATCTGTACGCAGTAATACATGAAATGGATTCAATTCGGATATTCACGATGTAGATTGCCTTTGATAAATATTCATTTCGGAAATTGGTCAGGATTTTTTTAAATGTTAGTATAATACTTTTAAATTATATTTAGTTAGTTTCACAAGGTAGATGCAAGGTACTTGCATATTCTTTGTTCTATATTCTTAAATTCAAAACAAGTTTAAAAAGTGTATATTTATGCGTATATACATATTCTAAATATGTAGAAACTTGTATAGTAAGACCCCAAATTTCATTTCTGTAACGATGGGACAACAGATGTTAATGATGATAAGATCAAATAACCCACGAGTATAGATAAATAAGATAATAATCAAGTCATTTTACGTGATTTTGCACAAAAACAAATATATTCGCGAAAAACTCAGTCGCGCAATACGGAACCCGAATTAAAATCCAGTGCGCTCTCCGCTGTCATAACAGTAATTGCGGAACGTTATCAGTTTTTACATACACAGAGTTTCGGGGCCTTAGCCAGACCACTTAGAGATATTCAGGCAGTGTCCCGCCGGGGAAGTTTGCCGGGACAACGTCCCACCGCCCGCTTCCAATGCAAATACGGACACGTGGCGCAATCCACAAGCGACGTGGAATAGTATTTTTTTACTTACTACAAATTCGATTATTACAGGACATTGTTAAAGTTACAACGTTGCTGTTTCTAAATGAAAATGTGCCCATTCGGCTGGACTAGCTGAACATGGGATTTCTATGTATCGTTCTTCAAAGAGACTGATTAATCACACTGATTGACAATTGTATAACCACGTTATCAGGAACGTCTACTAAACCACACTCAACACTAACATGGATCATAAACCAAGGATCTGCCAGTTTAGGGAAAATGCATGTTTATGGAAATCTTTGATTTTATTTGTAGTCATATTACTACATTCAGTATTACAGAAGTCATATGTTGGTCGACTTGCTTTTGCTTGTAACTAAGGCCGCGCGGCAACCGCAAGCTAACCAGCGTAAGCTTGAGCTCCACTAGTCTTCATTTCTCTTCTTTATGCTTTGTAAACAATATCCGAACGTCGCCCTCGGCGGGGCTTAGGTTTGAATAAAAATCAGAGACGACTGCCCTCTGAAATCCGTATTTGTGTTGCTTATTACAGCAAAATCCCAACCCGGAAGATACGTTGTAGACATTTGCACTTTTCTACTGTTCTATAATAAAAGTTTTTCTCTCGTTCTCATATATAAAAGATTTCTGAATATCGAACTAATTATATAGGTCAATTAAAACTATTTAGTGCTGTTATTTTGTAAACAGATCGTACTGCTGGTGCGTTTTCAATGGTTAACGTTTACGTGCCGTGAGTTTCTGAAGCAGCCTGTTTTAGTAATCATGAGTACAAAACGATCATCACTTGATTGCTTAACAGAGAATTTATTAAGCACATAGGTAATACAGCAGCACTAATTTTAGTATACTGCCACTAAACTAGAACTGGAACTATGCGTACTGTACCAGTGGTAATTAATAAATATAATATTGGATATCATTTGTATTATCGTAACTTAATTATTTGGAAACTTAACAAGAACTTGTTTTCTTCGAAATAAAAACACAATATACGCAATACCTTCGTATTATACAGAATTATGCCATAGCGAGATATTAAAAGTGACGGAGCGGAAAGTTCAAAGATAACAAGCTTCTTGCAAGCCGTGACATCGCGGCCTTAGCTCACACTGACGCGAACATTAACATGCAAAACACAGAATTTCTCTAACGTAATTTTCTTTTTTCATAATATCACATTATATAAGATCTTCAGTTGAACATACTACAAGTCAGATTTATTATAATTTTAAGTCGAATCAAAGAGCTGTAGCGCAAGTTTTGAAGACAAATATAACATACTTTTGCAGCTTGTTATCGTACAGTAAACATGTAACCCAGCCGGCTCAAAGAGCACAAACTCGTATTTGCCAAGGACCACGGCGTTTAAATAGTAGTGAAACACGAAAAATTTTTACGCTTAACATTGGCTTAAAAAATTTTAAACGGATCTCGAAAGTTGATTCTGGTAAAGTTGCTAACAGTCTTTCCGCTTATGATGTGCCGATCACTACTAAAACTATGAATATTGCCATTTCATGCAATGAAACCATAAATATATCGCAGCACTAAAAGCCATTCACGAATGATAGTGATGCATCCATCCACATTCGAAATCCAGCACAGTCGAATGAGTTCAGAGTAAAACCACACAAGAGATGCACGTTGCTTCTGATAAATTGTTCACATTTATCTGAGCGGCGTACTACTGGTACATTCAGACAGATATGCGGCAGGTAATCTGATCAATCCATCGGATGGATTATCACCGCACATGTTCAGCCTAGTTGGGTACATTGACTGACAGATTTTATACCTTAATGACTGTTCACTAATATCCACTAGCCAACCTATAACTGAAATATATATCTTCACTTATATAATTTTTATAAACCAAGCACACAGCTTTATTAATTAATGTCGCATACAAGAGGTAGGACGCATAGCATATCTGTACTTTGAAATTTATAAACGATCCTTTTAAAACCAGTATAGAGTTAGCGCAAGTTTTGATCTGGTTTAAGTTTTTACAATGCCATTAACGCTTCCTATAATATTTAACAACTATCAACAATAATTGAAAACATCTACTAGATTTCGTTTTGATTAAAAGTTAACTGTAATACATATTCATCCATCCATCTGCTAACGCTAAACATTGATAATATTAGCACATAATTTATCAAGAACTCCATGTAGACCAATTGCATGGTAGAAACAGTGGCTATGGATACAAAAACATGGTAAGGGCTGACGAGGGAACAAATGCGAATTGTAACCCTTGAAAAGTCTATTTTTGAAATAACATTTTTGCAGGACAAATACACTTTTGTTACTATATTCCTTTCATACGTTCGGTCACAAAATATTATCCAGGCCTGCGTATAGAAAGGGTGAAGAGTGTGCAGAAAATGCTTTGTTCCTAGGTCAATATTTATGATTTCCAAAAAAAAAAAGTTATTCTTTATTTTCTTCCTAATGGACCTATGAAATATCGTAATAATTAAAAAAATATTAAACATAACCAACCGAACCGAACCGAGTAGGGCCGACAAAAGTCCATCAAATGCTGGTAAGAATTTCTCTAATATTATTCGAATAATAAAAGATGTCTGTCATCAATCTCACACCAGAAACGCGACAACTTTATCCTACATTTGTATTGCAGTGCGTTGTAAGTCCCGCCCTCAAACAAGCAGATTGACTGCGAGTTGCGCCATTAAAAGTTTTTGAATCACTGACTCGGACATAAGTACTTTTATTGCCTATTTTATAACTAAACTACTTGCTAGCAATAAGATTGTACATTGCTAACATCGCTATGAAATAGCATCCAATATAATCCTTTCAAAATATAACAATATTTCACCAATTCAGACTACAATTGGATGGAAATTTACAACTAACCGCTTTAAGAATAATAAATTTGGCATATTTGTTCATCATTACGTAGCCGATAAGCAATTAACATAACAAACACAGTTAAAGCCAGCCACAAAACTTCAATCAGTAAACACAAGCCGCAGGAACGGGAATATCTGTATGAAAAGTGGCGATTGTGAAAGGGGAATAAATAAAGCAACAAATTAAAAGGGGAGTTAAATTGAAGAGTTCGATAATTAAGCATGAATGTTTAAATTAATTAATGAATTTCGTGGAATCGACGCGCGAAGTGCTCCCGTGCCCGTCCCGATCGTCTGTAGTGCTCGCAAAACGAACATTCTTAATTAATCTGAACGACAACAAACGATTCGCTATTGTAGATGCTTAATGACGTTACACGATTTTTAGTCACCCGATTTCACTCGGCTTCGATTGGAATCGAAAGATCAATTGTTTGTGGAAATCTTTGAACTTTGAACAATCGACTCGTCTAACGGCCATTTATATTCTTGTTCTAGCGATTTCTTTTGATCAAAAACGACAATTAACTGATGCGTTATTTTTCTCTTCTTTATTTGAAATATACTAACATTTGACCACAATCTCAAATCTTGTTCTTGTCGTCCCTAATGATCGTTAATGGCAATTTGGTAAAATCCCTTAAATAATTTGTCTAATTCCCCTTCAGTTTAAGATAAAAATTATGTGTCAAACAGTCAGAACTACATAACTTGGATCCACGCATTAATACTCTATGAACCAATAATGTCTAAGTCCTATCTAAGCTGTACAAAATTAAAAGCACTTACACACTATGTTTGTAAAAATATATTTTTGCAATTCCAATTTTACATTTTAGCATTAAATTCTGTTATCATTCGCCAAACAAAACAAAGCCAATATTTCAGTGTTAAAAACGCTCCAAATTTATTTTACAGTCGTATTAACAAGCGGATGAAAAAGAGAAAGTAATTCTGTCGGATACGCGTCAGCTGGACAACATTAGTCAGGCGATGCGAGAAAATTTAATAAAAGCACTCCTTATCGTTGTATCCCAACGCTCAACCAAACTGGGCCCATTGCCATCAAACTTTTTGTACGTGGAATGTTCCAGAATATTCTGACGTTGTCAATATGTGAGGGAGTCTCGCGCATAATGAAATTTTCATGTAAATGCTATACCGCTTATACAGGAGGGCGATACTCGTGATTTGTACTTCATCGAGGCACAAATTAGACGAACGGCTTGTTTGCTTAACAACTGGCCACGCGTTGATTGGAGCCTTTATTATTGATTTACTGTTTCGAATATTTGCTGTTAAAATTTTACGTTGGGGGCGTAGAAAGTCAGTAAAATTGTAATAAACATCATTGGATCAGGTTGAAATTCCTAGATAATTGTCTACGTATTTTATGGATTGTACACTCATCAGAAATGTATCGCTTAGGTACTAGTCTCTACCGTTATAGCAGTGGTATTTAAATCTTAAGTCGGACTCCAGCAAGAGATCAGAACGTGCCGGGATTTGAACCCAGACCCGCGGAGAGGGAGACTGTAATCCAAACCACTGTTACAATAGAGTTATAGCGTTAGTATGATGCGACATCGTACCGGTAGGTTCCCGGAGGCTCAAGATCCCGGAGCCTCTTGATATGCGTTGAGCGGGCAGCGAACGGGTTTTAGTGAGTGAAAATCCCACATAACCCTATCACGTCCCCCGAGAGGTAGAGTATCTTATGAATATTTCCCTCCGTAACCATAAAAAGGGCGTGCCATCGCAGCGAAGAAGCAAGGCTCTTGAGCGATTGCTCTAGCAAGCGTTCAAAAAAACACAAAAACACTGAAATACTGTAGCATTATATTAGAAATGAAAACATACGATTTACTTGTTTGTAAATAAGTTTGTAAGCAGATGACAGCGGGCTGATTTTGACACGCATGATAGCTGTCACGTGTGTTCTTTAGCGGACTAAAGCCATACTGCAACATGGCTAGTTTCATTAGCATCATTGTTATTTAAAAGAGTGCTGGGATTTTTTTTTCACCGGCTTTTTTCTCCCGGTCGACTATAGCCTGAGGGGCAAACAAAGCCGAAGTAATTAAGTAATTAAGATGACTAAAACGTGACCTTCATTGAGTGTATGTATGTACCTTATGATGAATAAAACAATATGAATTTGAATTTGAATTTATAAATTTTGTGTGTGTACATACTAAAAACGACAAAAACGGATTCAAAGTACCTACAATATACACTACCATTAGACTATCACAGGATGAAACAGCAATGAAATTAACGAAACATTCATTTGAGACGACAATGAGCATGCGAACCGTGAAATATTTGCTGTGCGTAACGAAATCTGCATATTTCTCCTCTTAACGCACCCAAACGAGAGTTCAAATTGGTGCGCTTAGATCTCAACAATACATTAAACACATCAAAGGGACGCGTGTTGTTAAAAGGACAAAGCAATAGTACATTACTTACGAGACGTGCTTACACGTATAACGTATGGCTCCGACCACGCCTATGGACAAACAGACAGGCATACCAGCGTTAGCCCCGAGCAACTGGAGATGAGTGGGCAAACGCCTATGTCTAAAACCCTTTTTTCCTGAACACTATATATAGTCGTTGCAAATCTAAAAAGTCTTATTTAAAATTTCTTTTCGTTGACATTTTGTTAATATCTTTTTACTAGCCACCATTTACGAAAACGCCCATAAGATTAGCTCTACATTTGAAGCAGTTACGTATTGATGTTAAAATATCCTATGTCTTACGCATCGCTACAAATAAAACTATCTCATCTAGTATCAAGTATTTTTCGATTCTATTTCATTATTATTAGTAGAAAACCAAAGAAATAATGAACACTAACACCCGCTACTTTTACGGAGATTGGTAGCAAACCAAAAGAAAAAATCTATTCAGACCACACTTAGCGTTAAATCTTCGCTGCGATCTATTGCGAAAACGATGCACTGTAGGTAGGTACAACGGCACGTCGGTCTTGCGCATTCGAAGGTCTAATTCCATTTGGTGACAAAAAGAACGCTGCAACGGCATAAGTGAAGACGCGTGGACACGGATAACGTATGGGCGCCACGCCTCTGCTAAAGATCGTTAGCGACACAACGAAACGTTGTCGCAAAATAAAACGGACGCGCAACCGATCGCTATTCACACTCATTGGGATAAGTTATTGTCTCGCCGAGCGGTGGATATTATAAATAGATAGAACAATCCACCTGTTGGTGATCGAGCGGTGACGGGAGCTAGGCATATGAAAACTAAAAACGATGTTAATATATGAGCGCTGGTGTTATCAAAGGAATGGTTCCTTTGTGAGAGACATAGCAACCATCATCAAGACTACAGGATCAAGTCAGATACAAACGGGACGAGAAATCAATCTTGTACATGAGGTACAATATAAACTATTAATATCAGCAGTGATAGCCTAGTTGTTTGAAATTCAGCCTTCCATTCCGGGAGGTCTGGCTTCGATCCCGACACGCAGCTCTGACTTGTTTTATAACTAGTAATTTAAACATGGCTCGCTATAACCGTGAAGGAAAAATTTGTGAGGAAACTTGAACACCTTAGAGATGTTATAAAATCTAATTTTGTGAGGTGTGCGAAGTCTAGCAATCCGCACTTGGCAGCGTGGTGGACTATGGCCGAAATC
>DWEM01001721.1:0-13579 GCA_018245935.1 Agara belti belti
ACCCGGGATTTGAACCCAGGACCTCCCGATCGGCAGTCGCGCTAGCAACCGCTCGACCAACAAGGCAGTCAAAATCATTGTTATCTATGGATATTAAAATCTTGCCTTGAGTACTGAAGGCCTGAATGTAAAATCTACTAAAACAGTTGTTCTGTTACTAAATCCAGTTTTTTGCTTGGGGATTTATTTGTAATAGTTGCAGGAAAATTACTATATTAATTATATATATTGCATGACCAATAAATGTGACCGTTTCAATTTTTTCAATAGTAGCAATGAGTTGGTGACCAGCTTAAGAATAGGGTGGATGAACTCATGAACTGGGCTAACGTTAAACATCCCACATACCTATTATCTATACCTAGTGTGTATATATATATATATATATATATAAGACAAATAGATACGAATCTATGGGTAGAGTAGACTCGACAGGAAGGCAATATGGCGAAAGAAAAAAACACGGTTGTAGCGCGACATAAAACACTTTTTGTACATTATTATGGAAGCAAATAAAAAATTTGAAGTATAATAGATTTGTATTTGATTTGACAACCTCATGATTTGTATTTGATAAATGAATAGTATAATTACAAATACGATTATTATGAATTAATGGTATAATAATAAGAAAGGGGCTAAATTTGATAACAAGTAAAAAAATAGACAGACAGTAATTTAATTCCCAGGAAACAAAACAAAAATATTTTAATTTCAATAATGTAGGATCATACCTTGGCTTTAATATTTTTTTTAAATTTGTCATTGATAAATTATGCATATATCCTTCTTTCACCTCAATACGGAGAAAAAGGATCGATGTAATTTTTGCTATGGGGATAATTGAAGGGCTGAATAGTGAAATAAGCTACTTTTTTTCGCTGAAAAATCTCATTTACTCGAGAAAACACTTTTTAATTAAATAACTGCTATAGATGGCGTTACGAGCGCAATAACGGCATGTCGTGTGTACAAAATAAATAATTTTCACCAAACGGCGAACCGGCGGGTAACAGCTAGTCTGAAATAATTATATAAAATAAAAATTGTAAACAATTTTGGACTGATGCCATAAAAAAAATTACTGGTGCCAGTTCATCGTTTGACAGACTTGTGTTTTGTTATTGTTTTTATGTATTAGTAGTTATCTATGGTTGCATTATTTGCTTACTTCATTATTGCACCATAATATTTTGCTTTACATATTTTTCTCCAAAGTTCGATATCTGATGAATCATAGAAACACCGAATATATTAATACGTGAGAACCTGCGCAATAACAACATTTGTGTTAGTGCGCTGTATTGTATCTAACTGTGAGGAAGCGTCGCTTGGGTTGGGCTCTCATTAAATCATTGATTTTACGGAGAGAAGGTGAATCGCAGGTATCGTATTTAATATTTCAATTACTTAATTGCTTTGTCTAACATTCTTGCTTAACTATTATTTCAACGTTTCCAGAGTCTGTTGTTTGTTTTAGTTGTAATGGTGATAACTTTACAAAATGTATTTTCACTTAATTTTGCTGTTTCATATGGCCGCCTGGGGACGCGTTCTCTAGGGGTTACAGGCTCTCCTGAGATTAGGAGAGCAGACCCCAAATAGATGGGAAAATGGCTAGGGAAGAGAGAGAGACAGTTTAAAATGTTGATCTCCTTAAAAATGTATTTTCATATAATTTTGTCGTTTCATGCGGCACATCAAAATGGCCTTCCGATCGATAGCTGAAACTGCGCAATCGTATTCGGCATTCTAGTGTATTAAACGTTGTAATTGCAGTGTTTTGTTAACTCATCGGCATTCTAGAGTATTAAACTCTGTAATTGCAGTGTTTTGTTAATCAAGAAAATGTATTTTCACTTAATTTTGCCGTTTCATACGGCACATGAAGATGGCCTCCCGATCGATAGCAAAAACTGCGTAGTCGTGTTCGGCATTCTAGTGTATTAAACGTTGTAATTGCAGTGTTTTGTTAACTAATCGGCATTCTAGAGTATTAAACTCTGTAATTGCAGTGTTTTGTTAAACAAGAAAGTGTATTTTCACTTAATTTTGCCGTTTCATGCGGCACATGAAGATGGCCTCCCGATCGATAGCTAAAACTGCGCAGTCGTGTCCGGCATTCTAGTGTATTAAACGTTGTATTTGCAGTGTTTTGTTGACTAATCGGCATTCTAGAGTATTAAACTCTGTAATTGCAGTGTTTTGTTGACCAAGAAAATGTATTTTCACTTAATTTTGTCGTTTCATGCGGCACATCAAGATGGCCTCCCGATCGATAGCTAAAACTGCGCAGTCGTGTTCGGCATTCTAGTGTATTAAACGTTGTAATTGCAGTGTTTTGTTAATCAATTAAAACGTTATAGGGTCGCAACTTCACAAAACAGTACCGGCATTACAAGATAACAAAGGAGATCGTGTAATTTTGAAATAACTTAACTATTTGGTATCAATTTTGTTATTAGGCATGACAAAGCCGTATCATTGTAACAATATTAGTTTTTAGGTCTTATTGCAATCATGGAGAAAGTACAGCTTAAAGTGTACACCTACTGGCGTAAGAATGAAAAGCCAGAAATTCATAGGCTGGAAGTGCTTGGACTTCAAGTCATTTCTACTCTGCGTTTGCATCTTCACCAATCGTTCCCTGCGCTGAAGAACAAGGAGTATACTTTGATGTGGACCGGTAAAACATATTGTAGTATTATTATCCAATAGTATTTCAATAACGGGGAACAGTTTATTGTAAATAGTCATACAAATTTTAACATAAACGACTTATACTTCTTGTTTTGTTTAAACAAGTGGTAAGAGGTTTCTAATTGGAGTTCTGCAATTGAGATATTTAATATGTCACAAGGCTACTTTGTACATAAAATGATTTCATTCTTTCTTCCAATACATTATTGTAGTATTGTAGAGTGTAAGTAGCCATCGGAATGCAATATTTGGGAAACGTTTGTGTTCAGCGTACTGAATCAACACATTCATCTGTATGTTGCTATATAGTACAGAAGCTTATTTGACTAAATATCTCTAAGAAAGCTAAAGCTTTTCTAAACACCGAAGCTAACGAAGAAAGCTCACCGTTAGCATCTGAAATATTGTAATTGGCTTGTCGTTCTGTGATCGAAACATTGACTTTATCATGAGTTATCAGGTTGGTAATGAAATTATGTTTGGATTGCAGACTCGATGTGTGCAATGGAACGACTAATATAGCGTCACACATAAATTCAGCTATATTTCCATCTCTGCTTAATGAGAGATTTGATATTTTGTTTTATGTAACTTTAGATAAGGAGGGTGATGACATTGTCATTACAACCGATGCTGAGTTGGAGCTCGCTGGTAAGGAGATGAAGGACATCGTTAAACTCCAAGTTCACTGCAAGGGAGCCGATGTTCAGGATCCTGCCCCGAAACCGCAAGTCAGCGCCGTGGCAGATAATGCTGTCCCTCGTACGTTTCACCTGAAAAATAAGTGCTATTATTTATAAATTTTTCCTAGAGCATTGGCGAGAAATGAGAAAGGGAACACTCCAATGGTTCAAACATGTATAAATAGTGAATGATGCAATAATGACACAACAAATATATAATTTGAGTGTTGATGGATAGGTACCAAGGAAGACCAAGACTTCTACCTGAACCAAATAGGTCAATATTAATAGTGGAGTCAAGAGTCTTCCAAAGTCGCACATATGTATGAAGATAATGATGAACATAGAAGCAACATGTTTCGGAGATGGAAGAAGCTGTATACGGTCCACCCGGGGAAGTACCACTGCCACACCTATATCTGCCGTGAAGCAGTTGTTATTACAACTTGTGTTTCGGTCTGAAGAGTGTGGATGCCGGTCTATATATATATATACCAGAGGCGATCATCTCAGTCTTCGAGAATAGTGACGGATCTGTGACAGACCTCTAATAGGGCGGATACTAACGAATACTAACTGCACTTACACTAGCAAGTACTAACTGGACTAATATTACTGATAGTCCCAATCCTGCAGTCCTGTTACTGCCGAATACTCACCGACTAATTCTTATCAACAGCCCTATTAGACGTCGGTTGCAGACCTCCAAAAGTGGGAGCGGTCACTTGTGACTGCTTCCGGCTCGTTCGATACTCTCCTAATATTTAAAAAAAAAAAATGTTTGCCACTCATTACTTTCTTCCTACTTTGTTAGAGATCCGGGGGTGTGATAGTATAACAGAAATAATTTATGAATGTAATGTAACAGCTAATTATTATCAACCGTCATAAGCGAGTCTCTGCCAGCTGTTAAAGGAGAAATATGCTCCATCTCATTGCTGAGGTATCAAATGATAGACATAGCAGATATTCGCTAACCTGTACTGAAAGATGTAATATTTACTTTACAATTTTAGAAAGGCTGGTCTAGCTAAAGTCAAATGGTACTTGACATTGTTTAATCGCACTGATCATTTTAAATCTGCTATATGAATGATTGGTTACTGTTGTATTGGCAATAAATAGCTCCTTTAATATTTCAATAAGTATTAAAAAAGAATCCAGTAACATATATGAGGAGGGAGTCATATTTGTTATTTTTTTAAATTCTCAACAGTCGAGCGTTTGGCTGCTATCTCGTCTGATGGTAAGCGAAGATGCAGCTTACGATGTAGCACGCTTGCCTTAGAAATGATTATTCATTCTTGTTTTGAAAAGATATACTGTATTCAATACGCCATTGTGCCGGAACTAATAGAGTTTCAAATGTTAATTGCTTTTTTATCATTTTAATTACTTTGTTTACCAAAGTAATTTATGTCGTAAGGGTTAGGTAACAATTCTTAGTATTGGTAATTATAAAGGATTTTATATTTTTACAGTTTCAGCTTGCGTGCCCAGCTATGGTGTGGTGTGTGACGGATGTGACGCACCGGTTGTAGGATTCCGTTACAAGTGCACCATTTGTGATGACTACGACTTGTGTTCCAAGTGCGAGGGTTCTGGGCTTCACCCGGAGCACTTCATGCTGCGAGTGCCTGTGAGTGCTATGCCTGTACGTATAGCATTATACACTCTTTACCATAACCAATATATTTTCACTGTTTACATGTTTTTTCTTCATCAAAAATTATGGAACTCACAATGCAAACTCAATGTGATTGGTGGTAAACAAAAAAAAAAGTAACATATGTTGCATAACAAAATAAACTTATTCTACTTTGATAATAAAACAATAACAGCGTCATATAGATAACAAGGTGAGTCGCACATTGGAATAGTTATCCGGTCATCAATATCTACAACATATACATAGTACATTTATGTATTTGTTATATGTATGAAGAAATTATTATCATGAACATTTTTATTGTGCATTTTAATGTACTATGGAAACATGATAATAGCAAGATAATAACGTGTTTACGATAAATATATCTACAATAGAATTTATATTTTACTAGCTTTACCCAAGTCTTCGCCTGCGTGGAAATCAGTGCGTCTCAAAGTTTTTCCCGCGTAAATTACGACCCCGCGAGAATTTTACAATAAAATGGAGCCTATATGTTGCTCCGCAACCTTCTCTTCTTCCGAAGATATACAACTGTATATTTATGGTTAACTAACCATTAGAGATAGAAACATGTCCTATTCTAAGGTCACGTCTATCTCTGTACCAAATTTCAATAAAATCGGTCCAGTGGCTTAGGCGTGAAACCGTAGCAGACAGACAGACAGACAGACAGATGGACGGACGGACGGACAGACAGAGTTACTTTCGCATTTATAATATTACTAAGGATAAGGATTATAGAAATTGAATTAGTATTCATATTATTATAATACAATTTAATGTATCAATTTTCTTATAATCAACAGCAAACCTAACCAGATAACCTTTCCGGGGAAATAGACGCAATGTAACTAATATAACTTTTTAACCACTTTGATTCAGATATATTTTTAGTTTTCAGCTGAAACCATTATCACATTTTACTATTAACATTGCGTAAAAAAATTAACATTTACCTGAATTGTTATCGTTATTATTAAATATCGTCAAACATTACATTAGAAATTATTTGATTTTATTTATAGCGCACCGTGATAAAAGCTGCCATCAAGCGTTCCCGGCACATTTTGAAGACCATTGTTAATGTGGTCAACGAGGAAGCCACCAGGCGCCATGGAAACGAGCGGAGCAATGAGCGCAGGCGCCGTTGCGGCGATCAAACTGCAAATGCCGGTGCCGCTCCCAACACCACCGAGCGCCGTGAGTGCCGCCGTGCGCCCAAGTCGACCGTCAACTGGCTGGAAACGGTCACTATGTACATGAACGAGTTCGCTAACCTCGCCGGAGACGTCGACACCGATGGCCGCGAGAATGCTGCCCAGCCCCAACCGCCGCAGCAGCAGCCGAAGACTCAGGCTCAAAAATCTAAAGGTCAGGAACAACCGACCAACGGGACCGCCAAAGCTACGGCGTCGGCCAGACAACGTGAATTAGACTCGCTGGACGTTCAGTTCCAACAGTACGCAAAGAGCGTGATGAACTATTTATTGGCGGCGCGCCAGAAGCAGAATCAGTCATCTGCACCCCAGCCGTCCACTTCTAACAACAATGACGCTCAGGTGGGGGAGGAGACTAAGACCGAAACCGGCCTCGAGAAACAGGGCTCAGGCTCTGACAAGGAAAGTGTGTCCTCTGACACAGCCTCTCAAACTGGAGAATCCAAGAAGGAAGATACACCGGATAAAGTCGACGATTGGACTGTGATTAACAAGGAAAAGGGTAAGTGGTAAAACAGTGTAGATGTTTGGCTGTTTTGTAGCTAATTTGTTTAATGATACTTTTTTCACGTTACGTCTCGTATTATTAAAAAAAAATATTTAATCATTTCAAAATAAAAGCAAATAAAACTAATACATACATGTATACTTCATTTATCTGTCGCATAATCTCTCCATTGTCCAAGGTTGACGGGGTGAGAATGCCTTTAGGAAATAAATATGGCCTTTGTATCTCGTAGCACAAGTTGATACAAGATTTTGTGATAGATAAAATACGTAACATCACGCCTGTATTGTGATAGATAAAAAATTCCAATTCATGTTATTTCCGTATCCTCATTGATGACGACTTTGTTCTATGTTACGTTTTAGATCTTTTGGATGCTTGCATGAAACCCAGTGCTCCCAAGGAGCTCGCTGGGGCCCTTGTCTTCAATCTCCCCGAGGAGTTCCAAGTGCGCGTTAATAGTTCCGAGGGACAAACCCTGTATCCTCCTCTGAATATTGCCACTGCCGGTGAGTTTTAATAAATAGAATATAATTGACAACTATGCATCCTAAATTTATATTGCCCATATTATGCAAAGATTGATCTTATATATATCAATTGTACTACATCTCTTCTCTTACTTTCAAATTGATAATTGTGAATACCTAAATTATTATTACCATCTAATAAAGTTTGTGGAGCCTAATAATTTGAAACTAATATCACTGTGTAACTAATGTCGTTTCCAATTAATGAGATTGAAACTTAATGCGGCAAAGTCTCATAGTATAATAGATCTACTAACAAACATTTGTAAACAGAACTGTTATCTTGTCAAGTGATGCTTACAGATATTAACAGGCTATATTTATCAAGCATTTTGTGTTTGTTTCTATGGTGCACAAGCTTGCCATGCTTTGAACAATGCTGAACAACACAGCTGATTCCATTGTCACTCACATACCATCAATTGTTAATACATAGTGTTGGATCCTAAAGAAGCTGAACCGGCCAAGGCCCCCGAGCCTGCGAAAGTGGCACCGCAGGCAAACCCGCAAACTTCTGCCACTGCGGGGCCCAAGGCTGCCAAACCACTTCAGCCTCAACCTGCTGCCCACCATCCAAGTAAGAAAAATAATAATAATTGTAACAATTGAAGATAGCACGATAGATAGATGACATGGCAAGGATTAAAATGTTTTAAACATGAAATAATGTATGGGTTAACTAAGATTTACTAAAATGCTTACAATTTTTTTTTTCAAATGATAATGTGTTTATGCACATATTATAACCATGATAATACAGACCTGCAATATTTTAGTATTGTACAATTACTATTATGAATAAAGTAGCATAATGATTTTCAAATTATTCAAATAAGTCTGTTTTCAATATGATAAACACTAATCAATTGTAATGTTGGGCTTTGATCTTCTATCAAAAAGAGAAGAGTTAGGGCTATTATTTCAGACTTCTAGAGATGTTATTGAAAACTATTGGGCATTCATATTTTTTTTGTTTTCCTCAACACAGCTGCAGCAGGTGATTTTCTTTATTTGAAAATGTGTATAACTTTGTGAAAGTTAGCAGTGTATTGTAAGTTCGAACCTGAGGTACATACTTCAATCAACATTTGGATTTAATTTGTTTCAGTGGCTCATATTAATGCTGCCGTGCAGCACATGCTGCATATGGGCTTCACTAATGAAGGTGGTTGGCTCACCCAGCTGCTGGAGAGCAAGGACGGCAACATTGCATCAGTGCTTGACCTGCTGACTCCTGTTAACCCCAAGAACAAGTAAAAGTCGGGAGCTCGCGATCTTCTGCATCTGAGGGAAACATTTTAATAACTGGTGCCCACATTTTTATAAAGCAAGAACTTAAATGCTTCACGGTCAGTATTGACAAAACTTGGAAGATCTGAAGGTTAATCATACAGAATATACTGGATTCCTTGGTTTTTGAGTCGATTCACGATATTTGATGATCCATATTGGTAATATGTACTGATATGGGTTACAGTTCACAATAAAAATGTGGCATCAACTATTAAAATTTATGAATGCAGTTCTATTTATTACACATTATCTAAATATGCATTTTGAGATTAGTCTCATTTAATCTTTTTAAAACTTGTATTGTAGTGGTCATTGTATTATATTATACAGTAAAAGCTCCATATTCGCGGGGGATATGTACCAAGGTTCCATAATAGAAACTCTATGTATGTTGAAATAAAATCAATTTATTGAGAAATTAGGAATTACAATCAATTGTAATCGCCAGTTTTAGGCCAGGATTTACTCTTTTTTCTCATTTTTTGTTTTTATAAGGTCTTTTAATTTAGAATGCTAATCAGCTGTAGCATTCATAATTGGCCTTTTAAAAATAAAATTTGTCTCTACAGATTGATCAATTTCTTGAAGAAATTACAGAGTTCATTGGAAATTATTATATTACACTTCATTTATAATAGCCATCTTGACATATGCCCGCAGGATTCAAACGATGTCAATGTGTTGAGATACCACAGAATTCCCACCTCGTTTATCGATTGTATCCACAAATAAAGAAACAGCACTGCAATTTCTTCACCTGAAAAAAATGAATCTGAATAAGGAGCTCTCACTGTATTTTTAAACAATTTTGATGTATTGGTGTTGTATTTGAATTTTGAATAATAATGCTTATTGATGTAATCTTCGCTAATGGCAGGTTGGCTAGACAGAACACAAATTAGTGACTATTTGGACTAATATTTTACAGTAAAATCTCACTACAGTATATCAACATCGACAATCAAAGTTAGTGAATAATAATATTGGAATTTGCTACATCTTACTATACACTATAAGCCAGCCTGCTGTAGACATTAGAAAAGTTTGTAGTGTTACAAATACAAGTTTAACAATTATTGTCGTCGTGTATGCACATTTTAATATATATGTATCGATTTTTAAATCATTCCAATATAACCTTACATGAATAATTTCGGCCCCCAATTGATATTGCATTGTTTTGAAAATATTCAAACATTTGATTTTTGATCTCAATTGATTTTATTTTTAATTATTATATAAAACAAGATTCAACTAATAAACTTATTATTATATTTCATCTTATCTATCTTATTGTAGTATTTTACTATTCACATTGCTTAGTAGTGGCATAACGTAAAATAGCGGTGGAGGCGATCGAAGGATATTTGGAATGAAGCCTAAGAGAAGTGTTTAGGAATTATAAGTTATAAAATAAAGGTTCAGGATTCAAATGGTGTTTTATTTACATAAACATATCCTACAAACGAACTTCATTTAAACATCAGTAGATTTATTTAACCATAATTTTGTATTTTACTTCAAGGTAAAACAGGTCTTTTTAGCCCTCAATTTTTTTGTATTTAAATCAGGTGATCTATTTTTTATCTAAGTTTTAACTTGCATATTTTAAAACGGCATGTCGATTTTCATTTTTCACTTGATTCTGTTTCTTTAAGTGTTGAAGTACAGTAATGGTAGACTAAAGTAACTAGTAAGTAATTGTTTATGAATGTGCGTCTGTAGGTAAGGAGCAAATTATTCAAGAGTTGGAAATCGAAATAGCTCGTTTTCACTCTAGACATTTTCAGTAAATCTTCCACTAATTTCATAGAACTTGACTGACTTGGCTTTCGGAAAATTCTTTTGAATTCACTACTTGACATTGGCTGAACGCAATAATAATGGAAAGCTAAAAAAAAAAAAAATTACGTTTTGTTTAAGATAATGAAATCACGTCAGTTAATCGAGGACCACGCGTCCCTTACTCAAACAAATTTAATTTACAATATCCTTTAATCTGTTATTCCAGATGTTATAATAATTGGTAGTATCTTCAGGAAATTAACATTTACAAGAAATTCTAAGAAATCATAATCAAAATTTCGCTAGTTGTTTTGTCGCGAAAGGTTTACATAAAGGTGTTAAGGTCCTAGTGGAATATATAGACAATTTAAAACATGTCAGATTCTAAGTTTGCTACTTAGAAAACCAGCATATGAAATATTGATTATTTTAAATGATTACATAACAACGTACCCTAACTAAATACTTACAATGACGTTTTAATCTAAGCTAGGTAATATTAAAAAAATTGCTGTCAACGATTACCAAGTGTCAACATGTCATGTATGGTGTCAGTCTGTCAGCGGCTCCGCATGTTTGCCAAATTTTTAAAATAGTGAATAGTAAACAAGTATACATTCAAGAACTAGTACCAAAAATTATTAGCAATGGCAAATATTTTGCTAAGCCATATGGAACGAGTGTATATATTACACGGAGTCCAGGTATAGTCAACTTTTACGATATGAGAATCTTGAAGTTTGTAAAAGCATACATTTGTTTTCCTATACATCGTTGTACCTTATTATATTCTTTAAATATTTCGTAGATAAAGTTTAAAATACTAAATTTTGGTTGCCCTTCAGGATTCATTTTCCTAAAAAAAAACTTAAAATTAATTTTTCCAATTATTACTACCTAAATACCCTTTCCATTTATAATTCAATAGTAATAAGCAGAAATGCACATCTGTTATACAAAACTATGTACTGTTATTTTTACAAAGTGTACTGGATTTGTAAGAAAATTATTGGAAATTTTATAATTTTCTCTTTACAAAAATTTATATTTTCCATCGCAGGAAGATTTCAGAGCTGATGGAAGAGCTAACATAGATTACAGACCTATGGAACTTGAGACTGATGTGGTAAGCCATGCTAGTGGCTCTGCTAGGCTCAGACTTGCCAACACAGATATCCTTGTTGGAGTGAAAACAGAGGTTGATGTTCCGACCCTGGAGAATCCGGATGCTGGAAAAATTGAGTTTTTTGTTGACTGGTGGGTTAAGTATGATATGAAAGAATATAGAGCTATAGTCCCCTCTTCTACTACTACTCCCCTCTACTACTATATGCTTTATATACATATCTGTTTGCTGTGTTAATTATTTGTTTCTTCAGTTGTTAAGCACCAAATTTATTATTCTTTAATATTCTTTAGCAGACAATATGTGATTATCTTGGTGTCAAACGGGATTAGGGAAGTATGCTACATTACTTACCATCAAATGAGCTCAGTCAAATGCAAGCCTATTTCCAAAAAAAAATGTTAAGGAATATCACTGATGATTCATCTGTTTTTGGTGTAATGTCAAAGGAAGAGTTTGCTGAATTAGCCTTATTAGTCTGTCAGGCAGAAAACATAGAAGACAATAGAGCATATTATGAGATATTCCATTAAAGTTAATGAAGCTATAACAGTTCCTGCTTGTAATGTGTATAAATCTATATAAGAGTATGTCTTGTCTATTCTTGTCAATAGTTGTTTGCTACCGTATGTCAATTGTGGACCTTACATAGCGGTATTTTTGTTACAAATTGTAAATTCCTGCATTATACAACCAATATCCTCACCTTTTTGTGAATGCTGAAGTGTATACTATCATATTTATTGAGTATTACGATTGGAACATGTTTAAAAGTTTAAAGATTGATCTATTTTCTATATGGATAGGTTAAGGCTTAGGATTTCTAGAGGCAAACTTGATTTTTCACCTGTTGTGCTGTATCATAATTATCAAACATGCCCATTTATTCAATGTTAAACCATTTTACAGTTCTGCAAATGCCACTCCTGAATTTGAGGGTCGCGGCGGGGAACAGCTAGCAACCAACATTTCAAATATGCTGAAACAAGCATTCTATTCCTCACAGGTCTTTGACTTGAAACAGCTGTGTATACTTAAAGGGAAACAATGCTGGAAACTGTATGTAGATATATTGGTAAGCATCATGAAGTCCACTGGCAATATTTTGATTTTGTGTTTGTTTTGAAGAAGGGCTTTTTTTTATAATTTATCACACACCATGTTTTATATTTAGTGCCATTAATCTTATTTCAAAATGTCGGTAGTTTCTCTCAGTATAAAGCCAACATTACACAGCTTATTATATAAAAAAAATCTGCTTGAAAAAATATCTATAGGAGATAAGCAGTACCTATAAGTACAAAATTTCATATGTTTGTTTCTGTAATGGTAACTGACTGAGAGTCTGCATAGGCTTCACAATGAAAATTCATAAAATGTTCTATTTATGAATTTAACGCTACACCACACAAATGTAAGGGATATAAACATGAAACAAATACCTATATATTATACACTGCATGATTATCTGGCAATTGTTTCATATAAAAAAGCTGCCACTCTAGCAGTTGTGCATATAAATTTGTTTTCCAGATTTTGGAATGCGGTGGCAATTTGTGCGATGCTGTGTCACTTGCGGTGAAAGCTGCATTGTTTAACACACGTATACCGTTTGTAAACGCTTTAGTCATGGACGGCGGCACCGTCGACTTGCAGTTGTCTGATGACCCATATGACAGCAGATTCCTAAATGTAGGCACGGTGCCACTATTGGTAAGAATCCTCCTTTATTTTTTAATTTTTTTAACCGTTGCTTTTATATACATGATTTAATCTTTAGTCGTGTTTGTTATTATTATGTTTATTTTTAATTTTAATAATTACTAGTTGTATAACTAACTTTCGATAATTTTAATTTTGTCTTATTTTTTTGTTCACATACCCATGTTTGTAGCAATATTTTTAGTTTTTTTTAATTGTTTGTGCGAAAGTTATGTTCATCCTTTTAGTGAAATTACTTTATTTGTTACTAGCTTGTGCCCGCGACTTCGTCCCGCCCCCGTCCCATAAAATGTAATTATTTACGACATCACATAAGAAACCTCAAAAATAACAGTATTTCTCT
>DWEM01001722.1:0-13576 GCA_018245935.1 Agara belti belti
CATGAGAATCGGTCAAGCCGTTTCGGAGGAGTATGGCAACGAAAACTGTGACACGAGAATTTTATATATTAGATTTATTGATTTTTAAATCAATTCAATCTACTACTGAATTGTGTGTGAATACTGAATACTACTACTACTGAATATTGTGGTGTCTTTATACATTTTTCTACTAAATTTTTATACAGCTAGATCGATCAGACATGATCCGTTAAATCGCATAGGTTTCTTAACGTTACTAGTTTCAGTATCACAGTCATTTGCACCTGCTGGCTTCTCGTTTTCTGCTTATTTTAATAAAGTACACATTTAGATAACTACTGATAATGAGTGTCAGAATTTTACACAGGTAATAAATAGGTTGTGGATTTATAATATGTCAAACGTTTTCCAAATTATATTAACGAGATCTCATTAAAGTTACTAATCTCACACAAACGAGGACGAAGTTGCTCTCATCAGTTAATATTGCATATTGCATATATAATCGACTTACTACAGGTGCGCGCGTCACTTGAAAAGACTTATTGTTAATTCGATCAATGCAAATTAATAATTATATGATTGGTTAATTAATTAATCATTTCAATTTTTAATCATTGGGACCTTAGCGTCTCGTTAATGCGAAGTGCTTAGCCGATTACCTTATAGAGATATGAATCTTACATAAACTCGCTGAATAAATATATATTCAAAAATCAAAGCTTGTGATAAAATTGACGGCCCATCAAGTTTAGAAAGTTAGCGTGCTTCACAATAATCACCGACGTCTGTTTACATTTCTAACAAGCGTTCATATATTTACGAGTGTGTAGGTACACATGTCTTTAAGATGTAAATATGGTCCGATTAATTTCTTGCGTGCATTATACTAACACACACTATCTACGATAGTCACATAACAAGTTAAATTGTAAATTAAGGTGCCTTTTCGTTTTCTCTGTTCGCTTTCTTGCACTCCGGTTTTATGTATGAATTAACTCTCTGACCCGCGACACCGCCCACATGAAGTCTGTAAGCGTAACTGATTATAGTTAGTTTAATGGTCACTATTGGATATTCAATATTATTACATTCTAACGAATTCGGGAAATAATTTGTTTTGAAGGAAAAATTATAAAGAAATCGTTTTGACATCAAGTAGCAGTTTGGTTTGATTAAATTTTGTTGTCTTTATTAACTGGACGTATCTATATACTTAATACATATGTGTCAGGAGTAAGTCTTTATGCTGTAAACAATGACTGGAAAGCGACTATGCAGAGGTAAATCCATCGGAAGTGTTTGCGGCATCGATAGGATCTCTTTGGCCACAATAGAGTTAATTACCGCGCAGCCGTAGCTCACTAGGCTAGGGTTGCTCGCTCGCAAAATTCCTGAAGTATCACTGTTTGTCACTGTTATACTCCCAAAGAAAACATTAGTTAACAAGATTGTATACATCTACACCTCTTTCAAGTACAATATTATTATTTACATCTGAATTTTTGGCTTATTTTGTTCATATGGTCAGTGAATAAAACGTACATGATTAAATGAAAACTTATTGGAAAATATAGCTGCCACTGTCTATTTCGAAATAAGTTTTTACATGTAAGGCGTTTGCCAACCCTGCGTTGGCCGGAAAAGATTGAAACAATACCTTGTCGAAGACGTCTTGCTATCTGTAATATACGTGCTTTTGTTGGCATGTTTCGCTAAACAACAATGAAGAATAATAGAGTGTGTATCTGCTTTATATTAAAAGCACACTTCATTGACCCAATAAAACATGGGCCCTACCTATATTATGTTGTACAACATATCATAATGGTATGATAATACGTCTTATTCACCTCATGACAACAGTAATTAGAGGACAACGTTTAAGTAAAAATCCACTTCACTTTTCACTACGAAAACAGAACGTCGCTTAAGTTACACAGATGCAAATTAGTAACAAGAGTTGTTTCTGGATCAAATACGTTTTTTTTTAATAAATAACCAGTAATAGATTGAGTAATAAGTAGAACATTTTCATTGTCTTCGTCTGATTGGCAGCCCTGCCCTAAGTATTGGTCACCTAGATTCGGATATATTTTACCGTTAACGCAGGCAGTCTTCACATCTTCTGTGTCTTGGACCGTTGATCGTGAATCTATTGTCTATTTTTCTTATAGAAAATCCACCATGCGACGCAAGCATCGCATTTAATATTTAAATTAATAAAACCATTTATAACTTAGCGAATTTGTAGATACAAAACGTTGTTAGGTGTAATGGGTCCGCTATTTTAATGTGTTTTTTTGTTTCTACTCTCCGTTACTATATCTTGCTGCGACGATATGCCAGCGCAACCTTCTGATCACATTACGTTACATTACGTTAAGTTGTTCCCGCAGGCGACGCGTCCACTCGACTATCATTGCTTGATGAATGTTATTTCCCGGCATTTACCTACTTCTATTGTACACTTATTCCAACTTCATAAGGTTCATCAATTTGAAGCGTGTCATTACTATGATTTAAATACACGTTTACTTGAATCTAATCTTTTGTTGCCAACTTTAGATAAAAATCGTAAATTTGACTTTATTGCCTCTTTGACTACTGCTTATATATATAATATTTTAGTTGAAATGAAGCCCTAAATATAGAGACTCATTTAATGAGGTTTAAGAAAGTGTAATCTTTCGCAGTGTATTTTTACAAATTTACGGAGTCTATGTGACGAGTAGTAAAATTAAAACAGTTTTTATATTATAAAAACATTTTATTAGCAAACTAAAATAGGAAAGTAAAAAATATAAGAAATTCAATACAAAACTGTAAATGTTGTAAAAATTATGGTAGCTACAAATTTCATTACATTACTTAGAACTTATCTGATACTGATATGAGTGACCAGATTATTAAAACGTTACTACAGATATTTAGAGAGAAATAAAAATATGATTGATGCGCGAAGCTTGTGCGTCTTTCAATAGGGTTTATTCAAAATACTATTCCTTTAATAAATTGTTATTCAAATAGTTGCTTTCATTTAAATATCATGAAAAATGAAGTCATTTCGTTAAGGTATGGGAGGTAGATACCTACCAATATTTTTTTTGGTAATGCTGAATACCTTATTGAAAGCCTTAATAAGATCATTAACATAATACGCAAATCGTATGAGGACGCAAAGCTTCGCACTCATATTTATTATGGTTGTGGAAGACCTTAATGTGCGGCTCCGTGTAGGTGCCGTAATGCAGCTACTTTGACCTCTAAAAGTCTAATCGCCTCCTTTTGGCGAATGACGCTGTGTCAAAGAAATACATAAGCAAAAATCACAGCTCGGGTTAATCAAAATAAAATTACTGTTTTGTTTTCTCTTTTTTCACTTAACCATATCTCTATAATAAATAATGAAAGTATTGTACAGGACGGTCCAGCTTAAGGATGAAGTGGATAATATTATGCTCATGTTAATTTTGAAAAAAATTGAGCAATGGCAAAATATTACAAAACGCATTAAAATATTTACAAAAATACAATGAGAGCCGTTATAATTTATTGTTGTCATCCACGTCGTCCTCAAATTTACACTGTTACAACATAACTGTTAAAATACTCATGTTCAATATAAACATTGACATCTTATAAACAAGGAATTATCAATAAAATCTAATAATCAACTCAGGAACAAATGCAATATAAATCCATCTATAAAAATAAATCCTTTCGAAATAAGTACAAATAAACCAACATAATTTAATATATTACATGAATATATTAACAACCATTAATGCAAACGCATATACATTACAATAAGGTAGCCATAGTTTCTTATATCTAATTGGTAAATCTCTCGAAAATATCTAATTACTTACATAACCTATAAATTCGCTAACATTTTAAAATACCGTCTAATGAGATACAAGTGGTAGAGCAAAATTTACGTCTCGAATTAGTTTTCTTCTTACATCTGTCCGATATACATACCTATATACAAATAATGAGTATTGTTAAGGAAAGTTCTAAGATCTAAATCGATAATTTAATGATATATCCTAAAAAAGTTGAGGACCATTGATTAGGTCAGGTATTGGTGACGATATTTTTTTATGTATCAAAGAGATATTGTTTACAGAAGAGGAAATTATTTTAAAGAGCACAGCAAAAAGGTCATAATGAATAAAGATATGGAGGCTTTGCGGAAGTTGAAAATAATACTCGCAAGTAATTAACTGCAAAGTTTGATACTCCGATATGCTTTTTAAATAACATAGTAAGATAATAGGACGTCAGATTGGTATCTCCTTAATATGTTAATAGTTACAAATGTGTGTTTTTACCTGGTTGATTCAAATACATATTGAGTTATACTTGTATTAATTTCTCAGTCAGGAAAACCATCATAAGGCAGTGTCTCATTACTTATTAGTTAGATATGCGCTTATAACATTAGATATTTATGTGATTTTGAATGTGAACTTGGCAAGATATTGGGAAGATACATACAAAAGGCCGCTTGGATTTTGTACATGAACAGAATCGTTTAACTCTCGATCACAAATAAATTACTATAGAAATAGCAGTACACCTCATAATATTAAACACCAAGTAATCATTACCTGATTTGAAAATTTCGTTAAATTTATTAAATAATATACAGGCGTATATTTGCACTATGCTGATGAGTATTACATAACCTTAACAAATGTACTATATATGTAACATTAGTACTATAAATATAAAAATATTCAGAATAAATGTATAATAATCTCATCAAATGTTATTTGTACAACAGCTGTAATATACGTAATATCAATGTCCTGTACAAAATATCGTCCAACGCCTGTCGAATAGGTAAATATTATTTTTATTTTTATGAACGTTTAATCTAAAGATTATGTGTACAAGAATCACAGATGTAAATCTGGCTTACAAAGTTCGCTTAATATTAAATTGATAACACAATAATTATTTTTTCAAAATATGTGTAAGCATCTCATATTGGTACCATAAATTAATATTTAACAAGGCGTTAAAGTTTAAAAAGCTAAAAACAATTTACCGAATCAAATACACACATTGATGACAATACTCGTACACATGTAACGGTAAAAAATATGTTTTAATGTAAGCTAATAGCATATTTACGAGTATATCCGGCAAGTAGTAATAATTTGTGACACTATTAATTTATAATTAGTATAAAGCATATAATACTAAGATAACACAGTGAAAACCAAATAAAACGAAGTATTATAATGCTTTATTTTTATATGATAAATATCTCCTACAAAAATAGATAAATAGAAACAACTTGAAATACTCCGAATTGTAGATAAAAACTGCAGTATTTCGCGCTTGAGTAGCGTAATAAATCGATTTAATGATGCATTATTATTTTAAATCGCTCCGTTATCTTTTATAACCAGAAGTGTAGAGTTATTGTCCTATATGAACCAGCTCTGGTCAAGTTGAATTAATCCTTTTTATTAAACGAAAATTCTAAAGTAAAGTTTAAAAATAACAATTTGCACATATTAACACAAACATATTGGCATTTCCCACTTTTTAATTCGAACACAATGTCGATCGTTATTTATTTATATTTAATGTATTATTAGTTTATATAATACTTTGATTGTATAACCATCTGTAAACAATGCATGAATGCATAAGTCATGTGCACTTTAGAAATAAAAATATTAATGAGTATTAAATTATAAAATCATATACATAAAGTGCAGAAGATATATGTTATCACAACTTTGTTTTTATAAAATAAATGCCAAGTTTGCGTCGTTGTAAATAGTAGATTCCCTTATAGATAAAAGGCGCGGTTTTGTTCTAAGTGCACGAGTAGAACAAAGAAAGGGCAATTTGTTAGATGAGAAAGGGAGAACAGCTTTAAAGACCGCGATTGAAACACCACTTGTATATCAAATTTATAGTAATCTGGAAGCAATCAAGCCTTTCCCAGTATAAGGCGAAAGACAAGATGTTGGAATTGAGGTACCCTTCACCGAGTTGTCTGATATAGAATACCTAATAATTATCTTGAAGCTTCTAGTGATCTATTACATGTAGTGATTGTAGTTCCAATAGGTTTTTAAACTTTTTACACGCAGTGAACATTGCACTATTTTTAATTGCCAACCATTAGAAAATGTATTTTTAGCAACCGCATAAAATTTGAAGCGGCGCTTCTATTAAAACTTCATATGAAAAAAGACGAGAAACCGAATATAGAGTTAAACAAATGCAAAATACGATAGTTGAGCGGTGAAAGATGTTGAGTACTGAATGTCCGTTCTTTTACTCTGATTTTTTTTTATTTTTTAGAAAGTTTAGTCGGTCGCACCGCGGGAGAAATTACAGCGCAGCGAGCAATAGGTAATCCAAAGCTGTTCATCATTGTTGGCTACTTATCTGATAGTTTCATTTGTACTCAGTAAAAGTAATATTAAGAGGATTAGATAGTCGTTATTTAACACAAATTGCTACGGACATTAAAAATTTGCAGTAGACATAAAAATACATGTTATCATTATCATCACATTCATCTAATAAATACGGAATGTAGTCTTAATAGTAATCTCGAAGTAAAAACACTTAATAGTACCTGTTCTTAGCTAACACTAGCTAAAGCTAAACATTATTCGGTAACGGGCGGAATTACGTACAAATTAACAAGTATGATAACGTCCAAGTATGTTAGACACGTTTCTTCTGCGTATTGCCTTATCCTCATATTATTACTAATTCATTTAGCACCTTACCAAATTCATCTGTGATATTTCAGCCTTTACGTATTCTATAATAAAGAAATACACTTTTTATCACTGTATCATTGTTCAAATTGACTATCAATGCAGACGAAAGTGAAGCACCGTCGACGGTACGGTTACCTCTGCTTTGTGGGTTTGGAAGCGCCATTGGCAGCGGCACTTTTCTGAGCTATGTGAGTCTGGTAGTGCTTCGCAAGGTGAGCCTTCTGCCGGAAGCTCTTGCCGCACAGAGAGCATGAGAAAGGCTTCTCGCCTGTATGCGTTCTCACGTGTACGTTCACTGAGTATTTATCTTTAAAACCTTTCGAACAAATGGAGCAGTAGTGGAGAGACCGCTCTTTCCTAACACCGTTTGATGTTGATGTTGCAGCTTGAATCGCCGTGCCAGACTGCGTTTGTGTTGACGGCGGCGAGTTTTTATTCTGTATTCTTCTATACTTTTTGCCGACTGACTTTGTACTCGTTACAGTCGGCGACGCTGTCACTATTTGTAAGTGCTGGGGCAACTGAACTTCACTAGCGGGGATCATCGTAACTAATTCGCCGTTTACATGATGAATATTATAAACGCTGCGCGCAGGATCAAGAGGTTCAACTGAACAAAACGGCTGTACGGACTCCCCTAGCTCTGTTGCTATCCGTTTTAGCTTTTCGTAATCATCAGGATAGCTAGCATCCAGTTGTGACAGTAAAATATCGTCAACACTTTGTGTCGATGTCGGGTTATCGCCGTTAGATATAACAGCAGTAGTGGGATCATCAAGTAGTATCGATATATTAACGTTTCCATTTTCAGGAGCAATAGCCATTATTAGCTCCGTTTCTTTATTATCCGGGTACATTGAAGGAACATCGGCTTTATTATTGTTGTTAATTATAACTCTTTTAAGTTCCGTTTCTGCATCTAATTTAGTTATTGTATTTTTTTGTATAGTACTGTATCGGATAAAAGCTTTTCCTTGTAAGGCACTTCTTAATAAAGATTCATTAGAAGTATTTTGGTCTGTTAATTTCCAGTCATTGTTATTATTATTATATTCAACCTGACCCTCTAATATAGTAGCTGTCCCAATTATAGGACTCCGTGAAGAATCTTCCTTTTTGTCATTACTTTGATACTCACCATCATCATAACTAAACGGTTCAATTTTCACTAAACTACTTGTGCTCATGTCAGTGGTTTGTGTTTCTGAATCTCCATCCTCGTAATTATAATTTTCAACTTTTGGAAGTATGGTGGAATGAAGTGAATCTTGATTAAAATCGTTAGGAAATCCATTCATATTTAATATGGATTCTAAATCCAAGGACGGGTTTGGTTCTATATCCGTAGGACTGGACATAGAAACATCTTCATCTTTACCCCAATATCTACTAGAATTTGATTCATTTATGTCTTGATTAAGAACAGTTAAAGTGTAAATTTGGCCATCTGTATTATTGCTGATAAGTTTGTTTGAAATAGCAGTGTCTGTACAGGGATGCGAGCTGTTAATTTCACTGTCTTGATTCCAGTAAAATTTGTTGAGATCTTCTAGCATAGCAGTTTCCAAACGGTCACGATCACGATCTACATTCCATATTGAGTCAAAACTCTCTAGTGTATTAGATGTAGTAGCAGTTGCCATACTGGTATGGGCACTGGATTGCCCGCCCGATACACTGAGCAAGCTGTTATTATTTTGTTCTTTTGGTTCCTCTGATAATAAAGGGTTCGATCTTGAGTCAGGCGATTCCATGAACACGTTAACAGAACGCATCTGTTGTTTATATTGCGCGTCAGTAACTTCATTCGACGTTACGAAATCGAAAAAATCCGATTTTGACAATTCTGGAGCAGTGGCCGTCATGACTACCGTTTCAATTTTCAACCGAATTTTCGGTTCGTTTTTTTAAAGTTACATTAAACAATCCCGCGTTTCACGTTCTGGTTCTCTTTGTACTTAAGTTAATATATCTAAATTTAAATAATCAATTATAACCCGGTATGACTTGTACTTTATTGGCAGTCGCTAGAGCGTCGGTAACTGAAGTGCGTGTAAAAAGGTGTTAGCTATGATGCTACTCGGATGTGCCCAGCGTGTTCGAGTTAATAGGCGGACCAATGGAGTGTGCGAACTTGATCCGAACGTTGCTCTTTCCCATTATTCACTCTGACCCTGGGCACTGCTCGAAGAGAAGTTAAATCGCTGAGTCCTTAGCAGCAGGGGTCACATACTGAGTACCATTTGCCATGATATCCTCGAAGCCTTCTGGGAGGGACGACGTTGATCTGTAATAAAAAAAAAATACGTTAACTTGCATTAATTACGCTTAGTGTTCATAAGTAAAATTTTTGTTAAGAAATTGTTT
This sequence comes from Agara belti belti, assembly GCA_018245935.1. NCBI lineage: Eukaryota > Metazoa > Arthropoda > Insecta > Lepidoptera > Hesperiidae > Agara > Agara belti. Next base: position 9,117 of record DWEM01001722.1, read on the forward strand.
GTTTAGTTATATTAAAGCACATTACAATATTTAATTAAATACTTTGTTTGTTTAAGTCCTGTACAAAATCAGGGCAAACAAGTCACGCGGCATGCCTAACAGGCATCACGTAACGCCTGCGCAGAGCTTGAGTTCGCAGCGATCATATTATCATGGACAGAGACAAACTTAAATATTTATGTATTTTGAAATAGTATGCACGTAAGCATACGCAAGATAATTTTAATTTTTGTTAATATTGGTCTCCAAATCGGTGTGTTAAAATAATTTTCAAGGAGCTTGATAGGGCTACTAGACCGTACTATAACATTTCGAATATGACATTTTAAATATACGTCAGCAATGCATGTCCTAGGCATGCTATAACTTATAGATACCATTGAATATTTAGCTGTATTGAAAAGAGAGTGAAATACCTCAAACAGAATCAGTTTGCGAAAACAGGGAAAGGTAATTTTCACAAAAAAATTATATATAATATTTGTTAAATCATATATTATGTTAAGGAGAATTACATTTCCACCTTTTCCGCTTTGGTCGTCGTCGTCTTTAAAGATTTAATTCTCAGGAAAATAATTCCATTATACGAGTATATGTGACAAAGTTGCACTTTATTACTTTACACATGTAATTGTTTGTATTTGCATCACAGATGTCAATACTTTAAATAGTACCAACACATTTAGATTCAAATAAAACTCCCACTTTATTATTTTTTATGAACATAGGCATTTAACTTTTTAAATATCGCTTTGCGAAAAAAAAATTAGCTGTGGAGTTTTTGCTAATCATACTATGCAATTCTATTTATAAAGATTGTAAGAAACAGTTTAAGCAAGTCAACATTATATTTGTTGATATGTCTATTTATATATATATCAGTAAATAGTTAAGTCTTATGTCGGATGAACTATGTTTCTGTAATAATAAGATTGAAAGTTCTTTGTCCGGTAATATTGACATTATAAGTGTTAAACAAAATTGCACGATTTCGCTTTCGGAAAGACAGTAGGTACAAAATTTGTGCATTAAAACGACCTATGCACTTGATTAGGTACATAAAAAATTCAGCGTAGGGTGGCGAAAATGTAACTCACAATAGTAGGTAAAAGTATTTTAACTATTTTATACACTGCACTCTTAATTATGAAACACGTAACTCATTTTTTAAATAATTACTTTGAAATTAAACATAAAAGCGCTACCTTTTTATTCGTACCCGGTACACGTAAAATGAGAAAGGTCTGTCAAATGACACGATGAATTGGAGCAAGCGCGCGGGACCGAAACACTCAGTATAGAGTTTCATCTGTCAGTTGATACAATTATAACACGCCAATATATATTTTGATGGAATATTATTTACTGACCTATTCGAACCGTATAAAATATACCGAAATTTGAGATGATTGAATTTGTAAACTTTTTGAAAGACTTGAAAATCACTTTGATTCGATTGATTATATTATTGTGTACGACTATTCTTAACTCAAACAAATAGAATGCATTCTTCGATAAGGATCTACTTTACCTCTCGGCGTTGTGTGTAACTTTTATATGTACTCACTTGTATATAACCTATAGTTAAAACTCTATTTCCCTTTACTTATAAACAAAATATAAATAGGATAGAAGAAGTAAGGTAGACTTACTAATGACAAAAAATTACTAAAAAAAGATTTTAACGTCTTTATTACTTGGTATATACTACCTTGCAACGTACTTGTAAAATGTACAATGTACAAAACCTTTAGATCTTTTGTAAAATTCTCTTCAATAATAAACTAAGTATATTGACACTATCATAGAACAAACGTTAGCAGGTACTGACCGCGCGATAGCATATTAAAAATTAAGTATTCAAATACCTGTTTGCCCACAGCAAATAGTCGAGTTGACTTTGTAACTATATATTACTATATATATACATTCCGAGAAACCGAAATGATAATTAAACAGAAATAATAAAGTACGTTTACACCGAATTATTATAGCTATAGAATAGTAATAAAATTATCATTGTTACTTAATAATTATGATAATTCGTATTTCCACTAATTTATTGTCTTCATTTATTTTCGTACATTACCCATGTAGGTATTCGTTAAATGTTCCACTTTGTGCATTCTTTACAACCCGGCACCGAATAATTTGCTACAACAGGTTTGCAAAATATAAGTAGTTACTAAAGATAATGGCTTATCATGATGCAGGTCTTTAATGTTAAGCTTAAGTCGACAGTAAATATTAAGGTATCTAGTAAAATGGACACAATGAGTTGTATTTGCATTAGTACAATATATAAAGTCATTTACTATCTACGAAAATGTTTAATTTTCGTCATACTACAAAATCAACATATTCTAGGTAAATATATAATGAACAAATGTATGTAAATAAACAACTGCGTAGGTAACTTTGATCACAGCTCGTATCGGTTGATCTAATTTTCCTCTTCAGACACATCGTTTTGGACATGATTTAACTCGCAACATACATATGTATTTTTACGTAAATAAGCGAGATATGCGAGTCATATAATATGAAATAAGATAAGTAGAGAAATACTTATATATTCTCGCAATTTACAACGGAATAATGTAAAAATAGACCTGAAGCCTTGGTAAATATTTGTTATAGATGCAAAGCTTTATTTATTAGTAATATTAAGTATTACTTTATTCATTATCCACGCCGGAGTGACGTTAGGCACACAAAGCGATAGCGTAATGGCAGGATCTGTATCACGTGTAGTGTTTTTATGTGAGCAGGGATGTGAGCATGATGAGTTGAGCGGAGTGGAGTGCATGTGGGCTAACGAGCGAGTGTTGCGCCACGCGCAGTTGCCAGCGCCATCGCCACGCCGACCAACTGGATCACGACCGCGCTGTTCCACATAGGGTTGACAGACCACTGTTCGTCCAATTATGGTAAAGATGCGCTCAACATAATCATGAAAACAATAACACATAGCCATTCTCTCTCAACATTTATATAAGTTTATGAAATTATTTGTTTATTATGGTAATTCTTTTGCTTTATATCGTAGGTTTTAAAAAGGTACCGTATTGTAGGAATTTTTTTTTATATCGTAGCGATTTTATCAGTAGCGACCATTTTTTATATTTGGTGAATTGGATTATAATTATTACCTAATGAAGTCGAATATCTTCGTCAGAAATTCTCCGGTTACTAATATAGACGGCAGTATTGTGTTATGCCCTACGCAAATACATACAAAAATTAAAAGTTGTGACGTAAAATAAGCAATTATATCTCTGTGGCAACTGCGCAACAGGCTGCTAATAAAATCGGCGTAACGAATCGCAGCCAAGGCACAGTAGGCCACGGTTTCAATTCTCATGTGCTAAAATTGGCGAACATAAGCAAACTGTTATATTTTTTCAATCACGGTAGCCGCGTTAGTTTGCTGAACCAGGTTTACTGTGTTTAATCACAGAACTGATTTAGATAAACAATTCATTTCATTCGTCTTTTGAGTTTTTACAAATAACATTTGTTATTTACAAAATGTCTATTAAGCATATATAACATAGCCTTGCTTATAGTAGTCATAAGCTTAGTAATTCCTCCAGACTCTATAGTAAAGAGCAGTTGGATCCAATGCAAGAGTTATTTAAATGAGCATCAGAAATAAAGCCTACATATAGCCAACACCGAAAAAAAATTTACCACATTTGGTCACCTTTTACTGGCAACTAAACAGTCCGTTCGTGAAGTGATCGTAGCCCCGACGCGGCTGCAGATTGCAAGTATTCTGTAAAGTTAACGGTACGGCACTTTGATGTGTCCCCACTGGGGACGAATATTTAGAAGCATTTCCCTGTTTCAGAGAGTACGTAAGTAACACAATCCTGGTTGTAACCGTTAGATAACAATCATTAAAGCTGGTCTGGGACCCTAAAAGCGATCTACAAACATCCGACCGAACGAATTCCCATTGGAGACGGGGCTAGAGTAGAGCGCTCCAAGCTTCCCGTAGTTGTTGGAGAGACTCTCGCCCAGCAGTGGAACGTAAAAAGAGTTGCCGATCAATAGCTTCATTCGTAGTCCATTTATATTCTACATCTACTTGTATGTTAAAATATTGTCTACCCCAGAAAATGTACATTTTGTACCTATAGTTATATCTTACTAAACATACATAGCCCACCACACTAATCCAGAATATCTGTGAAGGCCAATAAGACAAGTAGCAGACGACATCCAAAAGAATAACAGCAAAAAATCACTCCCATGCTTTTTGATTAGGTGTAACAAGAATAGACGCTGTTTTTGTTTTATAACAGAAAGCATTAATTACAAACATTCGAGATTAATGATTACATTTACTCACACCATACGCATCCATTAATAATCACACCTCGTTTGACTGCCTCGTTGGTCGAGCGGTTGCTAGCGCGACTGCCGATCGGGAGGTCCTGGGTTCAAATCCCGGG
>DWEM01001723.1:0-13576 GCA_018245935.1 Agara belti belti
TGATCAGTGATCATGTAGCATTCAAATGGTGAAAGAATTTTTGAAATCGGTCCAGTAGTTTTTGAGCCTATTCGTTATATACACACACACACACAAATCTTTCCTCTTTATAATATTATATAGTAAATAGTAAATAGTAATAGTCAAATATAGTAATGTAGTAATAGTATAGAAGTATAGATTACAGAAGCAAATTTTGTTTTTACACGACGTTACATTAAATTCTCGTCACCAAATTAGGTAACGCGTTCGTAAACCAATTTCGCTATTACCTGGACGTCCCCGTCAGCGGAGGTCACGGTCCTCCAGCTCTCGCCGTCGTCGGAGTACTGGACCGTGTACTCCGAGACGTACTCATTGGTGGCGGAGCGCCCTCGGGTGGCTAGCGCGCGCAGCTCCTTGCGCTCGAGCAGGTGGACCGTGAAGTGCTGGTAGTAGGAGCTCTCGCGCGCCGTCCAAGCGGATGTGCCTTCACCACCATGGTTAGTCAGTGTTATTCGGTTAACAGAATGTATGGCACAGAGGAAAGGTTTACATGAAGTATAGGCTGATTAAAATAGTAGTTTTCTACCCATAGGTAACCCCTACCCGATTTCAAATACACCTAAATAAAGATGCACAAGGATATATTACATTTTTTTAAGATATTTTCCAATACTTCTGATTCAATGCCAAATAATAATTTAAAAAATCTCATTAAAATATAGCTTTCCTCTATGACAAAATTTGTGAATAAAAATATTTTAGAAATTATAATGATATGTTATAAAGATAAAAGTTTAAATATTAGTATAGATAAATATATGACAATTTCAAACCACCGCCCAACTAAAATAGTTATACATATAAGCTAAACCAAGTGCTCATAAGCGAACAAAATGGTACACATGCAAACCCTACCATTCTGGGTTAATAGTTCTTCTATCCTGTTAATGGGTTATTGTCATATCTGGCGAGTTCTTTGGGAGTATTACCTTAACTTCGCCCCCCGCGGCTTTATAACGCACATAGTCGAGGCCATTGGAGCCATAGCTGATATGGTACTCCTGGACAAACTCCTGCGAGTGGGCCCTTCCTTGCGTCGCCACCCGGGTTATATTCTTCACGGTGCCGAGGTCTATGACCAGCTGCTGGTCGAAATCATTCTCTGACGCCGTCCACGCGTTCAAACCTTGTTCGATTGAAATTATACCGGTTTTACTGGTGGCATGCCCATTTGTTATACCATCACGCCAGGTCCTTACGCGGTAGGCAGAGAGGTTTGTATACATTATTTTAATATTTAAGGATTCTTTAATAAAATCTTCATTTTTCGTTTTAAAATATTTCATAGTTTATTACATTTCTGCATTATTATTAGTAATATTTTTACGTTATTTATTAAATCGTTATGTAACTCCATGAATTATTCTTATGTTATAATTAACTCCTAGATTCAAATAACAAAAAAAACAGAAGATACAATGTATATAAGATTCACTCATACTAACTCTACCAGTTACAGAACTATGCATTTTTCTGTCATGCAATAAATTGGGGGCCACAAAGGCTGAAACCCAATTTAGTGTGACTACAAAAGACCATAATTCCTTTGACAAAAACCGTAATTATCCATTCTGTACCTGCCTAATAAACGATAACTTCATTTACTTATAATATATTTTTTTTATTTATTTATTTAACAGTTTTAGTACACTGGAAATTTTACAGAAACAAACATATGAAATTTTGTTCTTAGGTATTATTACCTTATTATTAGTTACTTTGCCTATATCTCCTTTGTGGCATTGTACAATAGTCTTAAAAAAACAAATTAATGTACAAGGACAAAAGACTTTCTGATTTATGACTTCCCTAATTTATGCTGGCATACTAACACTGCAGTTAAAAGTTTAGAAGTTCTGTAAATGGACTTTACCCATTTTCTATAAAACTTTTTTTAAACACATGAGTGACAAAATATGAGGAACATTATGCCATAGAACTATAAACTTAAAAAGTATGATCTATAATAATGAAAATGTGTATTATATTTTTTATTTTAAAATCAATAAACCTACATCTAAATATATATAAGTACACAAATGTTACTTCAATTCTTATAAGAAATATATACACTGCAATACTTTTGAACTTTCCATTCATTACAAATTTTCATATATTATTATGTTGCTAAACATATATATTCCTGCATTCCAATAGCCCAAAAATATATAAATACATAAAACTATTCTTATTGTAATATTAATATGCTCGGACCTCTTTCCTCATAAAAGACCTTGCAAATGCATAATCTGTGTCATATATTGTTTGTGCTTCATTTACTAAGTCCGTGAACTGCAAAATCTTGTATATTTCCGGTTCATACTTTCTACCATCCTTCTCTTGGTAAGCCACCGCTACGCTATGTGTATCATCCAGAAGAGTTTCTTCAAATACCCAATCGTGTTTCAACACACCTTTTTCATACAACCGTGTATCTGTGACCAGACCTTGAACCGTCAACGGTTGATTGATAGCAAAGCTTAGCTGATCCAATGGTATTGTGATCCCCAGTCCTAAATTCTTCACGTAACTCTCCTTGAGGCACCACAGGCGATAGAAACATGCTAACTGATCTGCCTCATTTGAAAAACTCCTAATTTTCTGCCATTCGTGTCCAGAAAACTGCCTTCTCATAAGACGGAAGAATTGTGCAATATTCTTATCTATTCGAGGTTCAGTTGTCATCACATCGACACCGATATTATCAGCTGTGTTGCCAGCCAGTACCACATAGTCTCCATGATGGGATACATTGAAACTGACTTGTCTATGTTCAGCATTTAGTAAATAGGGTTTTCCACGCTCATCCCTGCCTAGTTTAATATCCTTGTATGGAATAGATGTTGCACAGTGTACAAATTTTCTAATCATGAGACGCCCAATGATGGTTGCCTTAGCATCCGCTATGAAATTGAATTTAGCAATTCGTTCTTTCTCATCTGGCTGAATGTATGTTGATGCAAGTTCAATATCACCTTCAAGTGGTGTCCACATCTCAATATTAAAGGCCCATCTCACATTTAACTGGTCCATCATTTTCTCGTCTTTTGAACTCGCTCCCTTGTAATTTATTCTTTTTAAGTTTGAGGTCCAATTTATTAGTCTTTTAATATTGTGGACCTGCAGAGGAATGAATCCCAATTCAAGTATATATTTTGCAGGCTTCTTAGTTAATTTATTTTTGAGATTTAAGCTTTAACTCAACAATATAAAAACAGCACTAGTGCACTCACAAAAACACTTTCATGCAAAAACATATTATTATTATTCATATTTTTATTCTTTGAGAAATACTCCTAAGTACGTATTTTGAGTAACAAAAATATTTATGCATTATATTAATATTCTAATCATCCTCAAAAACCATAAAGGCATGACAGTCCATAAAAGTGACAGAAAACTATGTTCATATATGGGAATGGGAATTATAGATGAATGTTATATTTTCAAAGGTGATTATGCCCAATTATGCAGCAAGTCATGAAACTTGTATAATGTAATGTTCAATATAGACCGTTTAAAAAGTAACTGTACATATGGGTATGCACAAATATTTCTATTCATAAAATTTCTGCAGTGGCCATTATAAACAGATAATGAATAAAACAAAAAAATATCAACAAAACCCACATAGGGAGAATAAGATGTTTTAAAACTAAAACTAAGTAACTAAGACAAACAATAGCTTGCAGCGTGAGAAAAACAATCCATGGCTGTACTACTATAAAATATTATGAAGCAATAACTAGATATACAAATATTAATGTGATAACATGTTTAGGAATTGTAATATCCTATTGGATGTCTTGTTAGACTAGATAACAGGATTTCTAGAACTTACCGTAGAGTTTAGCATTATCTGGGCCTCTTTCCCTCAAACTGGAGGTTGCGCTCAACTTAGCGGTCTCGACCAGAGGCTCGTTACATTCGTAATCGTAGTAATACCTGACCGACTCTGAAAAAAATATTTGTAAATGTCAAAGGTTTCGAACAAGGTCTTATTTATGAGAATAATATACGTTAATCAAAATTTACATTTTAAATTAAAACGTTACTGCTGTTTCCGAAAATTCAGTAACATTGTTTAGATTAGAAACGATAGTCACCTGCATATAAATTTGCAACGCTAAAGCAAAGCAACACAACTAAATAATTCACAAAACTTTTCATCATAATTTCATATTTAATTATACTTAAAATTATAAAAGTAAAACGAGTAAAGCTCTATCTTTCCCGAAAGCGAACAAATTGTTTGATCATTACGTTCGGCGTTGCTAGACTCGACTCATGCAAGCAACCGGACAACACCCAATTAGAAGTATGTGCTTAATGTCAACGGCAACGGAAAGTCTAAAAAACGATTGTAGCATTGGATAACTAAAGCAGTAAAGTTTTTAAACAGCCAATAGTTGTTAAACATGAGTTAGAATCAACCAATTACTTAAAAGCAAAATTGACATCATGGAAATAAAGATCAAATTCCTTACGTTCCGAAACGTGACATATTGCTGAAATTGAAATAAAGTACTGTATAGCATATTATTAATAATTTTAAATTCTACACGAAATGTTTCAGGTCTGCTACACATGTTTACTAAAAATGCATAAGAAGATAAAATGAAATATAAAATAGTGCAAAATGATTTTATGGAACAGAGCTATAGACTGTTTCTAAAATGTCTATTCAGTGTAATTTATTTATATATTCTAGCTCTTTAGAAGTGAAGTCTAGTGGCATGGCAACACATAAATTAACTTGTCCTACATCGAATGTTTCTGTAATTCCTCTGAGATTTTTATGAAAATATTGAAATTTAGTATTCGTTTTATGTTCATACAAACAATTTACATATAAAAAGTTAATAGGATTAGCAATTGTGGTGATAAGGATTCACGCCCATACCATATATGTCGCATTGCAGCTTTATTCCCGTTACCTACATATAGTTTCTTATTTTCATTTTGCCACGTTTTGTCGGCATTTTGTTTGTTTTAACTGGCTGAAAATGGTGAGAATCGTATAACCGGTGAATAAGCTAAAGGTAAGAATGGGCTTTTTAAGTTATAATGAGTCATTCATCTGGTGATCTCAGCCATCCTTTCGTAACACCTGTCTTGATAACAGAGGATGCGAATCAATATTTTTTTACAACAAACAAAGATCCACTAGTCGTTTTTAAACTGGCACATAAAGAGAATCTTTAAGTCAATAAATCCACGATCTAAATACAAGCTGCTCATATATTAATTCAAGAAAGTTTTTTTTGCAATCCAGTTTAATTGACTAGAGTTAAAACAAAAATACACACGGCCTGCAATCTAGGCCCAACTTAGGGTAAGCAATTCTTAAAAACTTTCCTTTTACTTTTATCAAAGTTGTTTCAATGTATTTTTCAATTTGTTTATATATTAATTGTTATTGCATTTAGCTACTTTAGCAATGTCATCTCACAACTTAAGAGGGATGGAAATGATTTTCTTATCTTTTCTTTCTGTTCGTTCATTATAGTCTGAATGAGGTTTTTAAGGAATAGATCCTCTAAGAATTTCAATATGTCGGAAAAGCTGAAAGTTGTTTTTTTCTATGAACTGAAGAATATATAAATATACTAGAAATGAATATGCATAGTATGCATATTTTGTATTTACGTCTGGTATAGCTGTTATTTTTATAAATTCTGGGAACAACACAAAATAAATTTATAGACAGAGTGATAGAAAATCTGTTGGGCCTCTAGCTCTAAGTAAATGCTACCATCACAGGCAGGAAGCTGGCAAATTTCTCAGCATAGTAGATATTCCACTATTAATGTTTTCAGAATATTGGCAGAAATTTTATGTAAGGTCAAATTCATGTATCACTGTACCACTCTTCATTTGCACCATATAGCAAAAAATAAATAAAATATTCAATAAACTTACTTATTTTATAGGAGTAAAAGATTTCAAAATGTCAGATCGCAAAGCAGAGCTGGAGCGAAAGAAGGCGAAGCTCCAGGCAATCCGCGAGGAAAAAGAACGTCGTCGCAGAGAGAAGGAACAGAAGGATGCTGAGGAAGCATTGGTAAGCATTATTGTAGAGAAATATGTTGATAGAAATTTGACTTTTAATGTTTCTTAAAAAACCCATTTCATTCGTGGCCTTCTGCAGTTTTGGGTGGGAGCTGAACCCTTTAGTGAGATATGAAAAGGTTGCACCCATTGTCAGTTCCGTCCTATTAGATGCTTCGGTGATGCTATCAAAAATGTGTTTTCCGGTTGTGTCACCACACCTTGTCTATTCCTTAGCAAAGGGCGTCAGTGGCTTCGAGCCTGGACAATCGACGCGACCTAGATGAGATGCTGTCTTCCCTGGGTGTGGCACCGGTCAAGGATGTTCTTTCATCTCTATCGTCGATGACATCACTCACACCGCCTCAGACAGCGTCACCGGATGCAAGTTTGCCTCACACTGACAAATCCAGCTTGCCACCACATGGGTAACTTTATATGGATTTCCAAAAAATCTGTTTGAGATTATGGCATCTTCCAATCGTATATGAACATATATGTTACACCATTTTAAAATTCAACTATACTTATTTCCATTGGATATATGATACCTGTAACTTCAATCCTTTTCTCCCATATAGGGACTATGTATTTTAATCACTAACCCTAATCGAACTTGTTTTATTGTTATTTATAAACAATTGATCCAAACAACAATCAAAACAAAATATCAATTATTATTTAAACTCGTTATTAGTCAACACATATATCTCTAACTGGTTTTTAATGCTTTCAGTGGACCAAAAAAGGCAACAGCCCTAGTAGTGGTATCAGTACAATCCACTGACATTCCGCCCAAGGAGAATGTCACATATGCGAAGCAGACCCAAACCACAGCCTCGGGTGTCACCGAACTGCGTGATGGTAAGCAATGTGACCTTCTGTGACGAGTTAACCCCTAGAATGAGACTTAGCAATGAGTGCCTGAGTTTTGATGAGTTTGGATTGAAAATAACAATGAAATAACTTGTTTAATGCGAATGGGTTTGAGAATAACCAATAATTGAAACGTGAAAAGAATACTAATTACATATTTTTTATCAATATATCAATTTAATTTCATTCATAGATTAATTTGGCACTCAAAATTTAAATTTTGTGTGAAATTACATGAAATAAAATTATTGTGATTATTAAATATAAGATAAACGAGATTTTTTCAAATTTTATGTATGATAATTTATGAGGTATTATTATTATGAAAGGGTGATACAGTTTGATTTTTAATTGGAATTAAAATGTTAAAATCTGGCGATTACAGTTGCACATTTTTAACTTTTAACTTATATGTATAATAATCAGTACACCTGTACTTCATAAGCGAATTATGAAACTGTATTCCCCTATAAACTATGTTCTAATTGTGTCTTGCCCCTTTGAGTCAAAGTTTTGAATCAATATATTGACTCTGAAGGGCAATTACACAAATTCTCAAATTTCTGGACTCTAAAGGTCTCATGGTAATTTCCTATATATATATGTGCACATTTTAATTATAAATAATATTCCACTGAGTGCATTTGTCATTTGAGAATTTGTTGTAAATTGGAAGTGTATTAATAAATTAATGATTTAACTGTGATGTCTGGGTGACGGTTTTTAACAGGGTCATTTGCAAATATTAATAGTTTTGTCATTGTCATCAAAAAATTGCTCTATTCTTTGAATTAATTTACATATCTAATTTTATAAAAACTGGGATTTTTTTTACTCATTACATCTATATTATATTTTTATTATAAAGGAAATAGATAAGAATTTTAATGTGTAAAAAGACATGTATATAATACATAAAGTAGTGTCCATTTGTGTTAATTTGGGCCAAATTTACATTATTATTTAATAGATTCACTGCTAAACTAGAATATAGTATTTGCAAATGAGACCATCCCACTACAATAACCAATGACATCTGTAGTTATTTACGCAGTATTTACTTTTCATGACCTTTTTTATTTTTGGCCTTACATCCTGCGGCTTGAATAACGTTTTAATAAATAAAAAAAAATTTTTTTTGCTTCTATATTATTATTGTTTAAAGAGCCGAATTTGAAAATATTGATTTTCTTATAGATATAGAGCGACATTGAAAAAAATTCAAGCTGCACCCTATGTTCACGCAAAATTTTGTTTCTCTTCGCTTGCCACGTGCCGTCTCATGTCCGTCCGTGTCGTCTCCACTGTAAATGATAAACGTAAAAGTAAATACTGTATGAGTCTTTGGTGCAATGTTTGTGTTTGTGCTACCATAAAAAAGGCTGCTCTTCCAATACATCACCGCTTGCAGGATACATGGAGGACTGGTGGCGGCCACGCAAAGGTAATCTCTACGTTAATAACGATCATTTAAAGCACATTTTCCACGAACATAGTATGCCGTATACAGCATGTTCACTTTATAAATTTTTTTTCCTATATTTGTGGAAATCCTTAATAGATATTGTCTTGTAATTTTCTTCAAAATTGTTTTTCGTTTTCTTTTCACACGCATAAAGACAGTATTTATGAAAAAAAATATGAATACGACGACCAATTCTTTTACCGCAGACCGTACTATGTACATCGGTTAATAAGATGAAGACAAATTGCATGAACAATTGCCGTTGAGAAATTTGAAGAATAAAATATAGAGCATGTTCCATTTTTGTGTAACGAGGGAAATGTCGCATGATGTCATAACATTATTAACACAAATACCATTGATGTGTTCCGATAAGTTTAATTAAAAACAAATGCCGACGTGTAAAAGTTAATCGACAAAATGACCAAACCGCTCTGGTTGGCGAGATTTTTGAAATCAACCAAGCATTTTAGGCGAGAGTTCTCATATACATTATGACGATGAACAGAGTTTGCAATGTATATTTTTACTGACAGTTTGTTTTCATTTTTTTGTCCTTTTAGCGCACGCAACCGACTACTACGGTAAGTCATTATTCCTCACGGATGCTTTCTGTCGTTCTCTCCCTAACGGTCTCTCACTTATCGTCATTGTAACTCGGTGTCGGTCGTATTGTAAGAGATAGAAACGTAACGTCATCATAATTGTACATAGTGTAACTCTTCCTGTCACGCTTCTAGATATTTCCTACTAACACTTTAGGTGCGGCCGAGCCAGGTCACTCGATAACTACAGAATACGCGACGAACGATCGTATTTATCGAGGAATCTGGCGAATTCTCTTCAGATAGGGACGAATGAATCTCGGGACCGACGCGTCGTCGCACGATGCGATCATACATTCCATTACCAATTTTTGCTATAAAAAAAATTATTAAATGTGGCCTTCCAGAGTTCTCCACGTGGTACGCGAACCACATAACGGGCCGCAAACGTTTTATAAATCCAAGGAATATAAAGATATAGTTATTAGTAATATGTGTATATCGATTATGGTGGTGGTATGGGGATCGCCATATCATCTCACGCTGACTGACCCTTCCGATTCGACTAACGCACACCGCACAGGTCTTAACGTTCGGCCCCATTTTATAAAACTAAAAGACCGACAAGTACAGACGCACGCGATCCTGAACACTAATGTCGCGGGCCACTGTGTCAGATCTCGGTTCGACCGGCTACCTCGCAGTTAACGGGCGCGTGTTCTTGCCGGTGTCGGTTTTAGTTTGTGGACCTAATGTCGCACTCCGATTGACATCCGTAGTCACGAACGAGACTTACGATAATATATTGTCGGTTTTATAGTTGTATTCAGTGGAGTCTCAAACCATGCTGTAAATTACAAAGCACTCTCGATGCGCTAATATATGTATAGACTGATTTTTTTTTTAATATATATAATAATGATCGAAAGATACTGACATTGTTTTTGTTTTTCCTCCCTTTTTTTTCAAGATGAGTACAATCTAAACCCGGGTTTAGAGTGGGAGGACGAGTTTACAGGTAGGTTTCAATTCCGAATCATAAGAACAAACCATTGAACTAAATTCGCCCTTCGTAGAGCCTGTGCCACTGTCACTGAGCATGTTTTGTTCCGTAACTGACCTTTCTTCATATACATAACGCTGTTTATCAGTATAGTATCGCTAACATATACATTTAATTTAGCACACACTTAGATACTTCCGGTAAATATATACAGGTGTGTGTTACGCTTAATACATATTATATGCATATATATGTATATATATGTATATATATTGCATTTTGTGTTTTGTGTGTGGATATTTGTTTTCTTTTATTGCCGAAAAAATTATCAGCCTGTATATGTTTACAATTTGGTGGCAAGTTGATTATTATGTGTTACATTTGATATATAACATGCGAGCAAATAAACTGAATCAACAATTCTTATTATAGTTTATATAACGAACGAAGGTATATTTGCATGTGACAGAAGTATCTGTATTTAAATATATATGCATGACATTACGTCATCATATTATCTGAGGTATATATGTGTTGTATTATATATATATTTTTATTGATTTTTTTTTATGAGACATATATCTCTCTAGTGGAGAGCTCGGGAAGATTTTTTGCCTACTTTTTTAAGTACCTTATTTTTAGCTTTCTGTCACGGTGTTAATGCTTTTGATTTTTACTGTGTGTTGATGTATTTAGACATTTTTTTTTTAGAAAATTTTGTACTGGTAACGGAATAAACTGAAACTCGAGCCATTTATTTATTCATTTTGTCGCTTCTAGTTACGCTCAAGTTTTTCTCAGTCAGTTTCCTGTCTTTTGATTTTCTTTTAACTGCGAAAGGGATAAAGCGTGAAACGTATTTTTTTTATATATACGGAAAACTTGATGTAGAATGGACGAAACTGACTGATCGTTCAATATAGCTACCGTGTAATACAATAACTATATAACTCAACACAACAAATAACGATACGTACGTAACGTACGATGAACGAGCGACGTTTTATATTCGCCATGAAATAACCGAACGTTTATATAAAAACTCTATAGCTATATGTTTGCTTTGAAACAATCCGGTTCTGATAATTAAATTACAAGAACACTATAGACTGAAGACTTGCCGTGCCAGTTATAACAGAATTTCGGTTATTTGATGTGTGAAAATATTGCTTACAGTAAAACAATGCTAATGCAAAAGTAATTAAAGAAGTTTATTCGAATATAATTCATGAAGAATTATCACCGACAGGACATTCATTTAATACACTCTGACAAGTAATAACTCAAATCATCTTAGTCTATTTCTTATAACCAATTACATATAAGCAGGTTATAGATATACATTTAAAAGAATATTTGTAAAGCTTAAAATTCGTAATATATATAAATGTAATATACATATTTTTAATCTAATTCTGTAGAGTACCGGTAGTTTTCTTCGATAATACAATAATTACTAATTTAATTATCCATAATAGTAGTTTCTTAATTGACTATATTCCGCAAGAGGTGTAATCGGATAACTTGAGTTATTGTCTAATGCCTATACGATGAAGTAACATAAGAAAAAAATGTTTATAAACACTGCTTATATGTTTTTGAGTTTTATGCAAAGCTTTCAGTAGCGTAGGACCTCTGTAGCAACTCATTTAGAACGCTAGTAGTTAGATGGTAGTGTCGACAATATAACCACTTACATCGATGTTCACATAAATTTATGTTATTGTAATTTCATGAAGTTATATGATATTATTATGCTATTGATAATTGCAAGTTGCTTAATTGTTTAAAAAATAAATGTCACGTTTTAATCAGCAGCTTCATTGAAAATCTTATATTATTTTAATCACTCTTTGCGCACGCAAGCACGCTCAATCTGTCGATGACTGTCAATTTTTAAAAGCAACGCAAGGGCACGAATATCACACATCTTTTACAGTCCATTTACTATCCACGTAACTTCATGAAGTTATTTTTCAAGCGTGCGATTGACTTGTATGGTTTACACAAACGTTATCCAATTGTTAATTATCAAAATTAAATTTGACCTTTGTTTAAATCGAAATGTAACTACCGTCGGTGTTGAGCCCAATAAATAATTTTTGACATAATTTATTTAATTTGAATTTATATAACCGTCGGGTCAAGTTAAAAAAGATTTCAAGACAAGTGTGTGCTATAATATTATAATATTACGTACCAAGTACACACACACACACACATCCCAAATTGAGTAAACATCATATCGTATGTTTTACAGCCAACTAGCTTAATAAATTAGCCTGTCAATGAACAACCTAGCCTAGCCGCTTAATAAAAACTTATCGGCACCTTTCAACCAAATGCTTGAATGATATGTAATCATTCTATCAAACAACTAGGCAAATGACTAGCTACAATGATATTGATATTGCCTAGTGTATAGCTACTCCCTTTTCTGTCAATAGAAATCTATTTGGTCACAGTTTCTCTAGGATTAGTTAGTTTTGGCATGTATTACATATAGGAAACCAGCGAAAATGTAAGTGGGCAAAACGGTCTAGGGGCCAGTAGGTGCCATGGGCTGTCCTCTTTCCATCACACGTCATACATATGAAATTTACATATGAAAATGTATGAATATTTTTTGCCACTTCGTCATCCTACTATACGAATGGAATAAGCATCAGGCGACTAGCGCATTTTCTGAATATCAGTCAAACGATTGGTTGAATCGCGCCGCTTAATGAAAATGCTAGACTATTAATTGATAGTCTAAAGTCAGTTGGTGCCTGCGAAACTCACGTGATTTTGTAAACATACATATGTATAGTAGATTTAAATTGCAACGGTCGGAACGTGCATAGATAGATAGACTTATGGTTTAACGTAAACCGCTTGGGAAAAATAAATAATACCTAGTAACAATTTTATATATTCGGTAAAAGTCAATCGCACGTACAGTCCGCGCGCGCGGCAAGGGCCATTCTTATTCACCGTCCAGTGCTTACATTCGACGGGGACGGCGCTCGGCAAGGCGACGATGAGGAGGCGGCGTTCCACGGCAAGCTGCCGCCCGGCATCCTGGCGCACGGGCTGCCCACCGTCAAGGAGGTGCAGCCCGCCGTCACCGCCGAGCCGCAGGAGAAGAAGGAGGAGGAAAAGGAGAAGAAGAGTGAGTCGTGCACTTTTCAATTGTTACTCTTCGTCGTCAACCTCACATGTTCCCGACACCATAAATGTTTAAGATTTCACGTTTGGTTCATAAATATAGTCGATACCTTTTCTGGGTGATTTCAAATTATCCGATAGGAGGTTAAAATATTGATATCTGTCATTCATCAATGTTTTCCGCCTAATGACATGAACGCGATTCACTATGATGCACGGCATTCGCGTTAATTTATCGATAACGACCGAGCTTTACCTCTCGAGAGATGGTGTTTTCTTTATTCGTTATCGTCGGCAGTTCGCGAGCTGAGCACGGACGAGAAGCAGACGATCCTGCTGTCGGCGGAGTTCCAGAAGTTCATGAGCCGCGCGGGCCGCGTGATCGAGCGCGCGCTCGCCGAGGCCGTCGACATCTACACCGACTACACCGGCGGCGGCGAC
>DWEM01001724.1:0-13576 GCA_018245935.1 Agara belti belti
ACTGGTGAAATGTGGGGGTGTACTACACTCCTCTGCCTACCCCTTCGGGGAATACAGGCGTGATGTTACGTTTGTTGGTGAATAAAGACCCTCCTGAATTCAAACAATATGATACTGTTTATTTATTTAAATAACAAGAACAATAATGTAATATATTTTTTTTAATCGACCACAATGATCGTCAAACGGAATAGACTTCATACAGCCAAGTAAATACAAATTTAAATTAAGGATATGCAGGAAACAATTTTTTTTTGTTGTGTATGTTTTTCAATTTTATGATGTTATAATTATACATTAAGTGTTTTTGTGCACATTTTAAGTCGTTATCCTTGCTGGTCCGTCTTGCTTATCAATTATAATAATGTATTATTATTTCAATGTCACCTATTTTTATTGATTATGGTGTTGTATATCTGGCATATCTGTACATATCTTAATAACGCTACGAGCATTTTATGTTTGCTTTATGATATTAGTGGTTATGTCGTGGCAAACCTAAGGTAGATAATTATGTATAACGTCTTCATTTTCTACTTGCCGAAATCAGATAAAAACCGGCAATTTGAAAATTATATTGAACTCCTGTGCTTCACCCACCACCACCACCTTGTGATCACCAATAATATCCAATCAATAACATAGTTTAATTTGATATTGATATCACAAGTAATCTTAATGAAAATTAAATTGATGTTCAATTTCATCATACAATTTAAATTTGTTTTTAATCAGCGTCGAAATGTCGACGATAAGGTTTTGAGTCGTCAAGGAATTTCTTGTTATGCGATCTCTTAATTTGATAATGTTAAAGTGTCAATTTTTTTTTATAGTCATTAACCTTGTGCATGGCACGAAAAGAACCATTAAATGTAAGATACCTGCGTCTAGATTTTTGAATAAAAAAGGTGAACCCAAACCTAACTTTGGTGTAAAATAAGAATAAATTTAAAGTTGATACAAAGTAAAATGATTCTTATTTAAATATAAATTACCTTGATATTTGCAAAGGTGAAAAAAACTAAGGAACCACATTTATTTCCAATCTTGTTTGAGACATGATGATACGAAAATCGCTCAAAGATTATAAGTGGCTATCTCTTAAAAATAATGGTAGTGAAGAGATAATATAAGGTTAGATATATACACTTTTAGTAAGATAAAATATAAGTATATTATACATTAAATATACCTATACTGTATACAAACGTATCCTATTATCTAATTATAATATCAATATAATTAATAATTGTACTTAAGAAGTAATACGAGGGTCTATTAATATGGGAACTTGTTTACTAATAGTAATATTATTATTTATACGAATACCATCTTACCAGTGGTCTATTAGTGTGGTTTTTTCCTAATATAAGGCCAAAGGCTTTTGTTAACAATTTTTTTGTCTCTTCCAGTTCAGAATTGGAGAAACGTCACTTCATCTTGCAATTTCACTGCAATCTAACTATCAAAGGACAATACGATGCCATTGGCAAGGTTCTGCTTTTCCCCATCAACGGAGAGGGCGACGCTAAAATAAAATTAAGTAAGTTACAAATAACTCTTTAATATACATAAAGTTGTTAATAACTTTTTCATAATGATAGATTTAGGTTTCCATTTTCCAAATGGTCTTCATATTCTCGTACATAACAAATTTTGCTGATAAGGGTCAATACGTGGCTACAGATTATATGGTGTCTAATTTAAATTCAAATAATGTAATTAATACAGTACCAACTGCAATTATACAAGGCTTCCGAGTAAGTACAAATCAATGTTAACATATTATAACAGAAGGGATCCAGCATTTAACGAGCACGCTAAAGAACAGAAACTCGTTAAACTTTGCCACTAGAACGCACTCGTGCTATGAATATTTCTACTGAAGACCTAGTTGTAATATGAATTAACTAACATCAGTGGACTAAGAATGGTACAAAATGGAGCTTGATGTATAAAGTGAATAATATCTTAATCATATATAAAATATTTGACAAATAAAACATAACGAGCAAATGCGAAGTAAATAATATTTTTTTATGTAATATTTTTTTATGTTATGTTATTATATTTCTAGCAAACTTGAGAATGACGTTGGATATTAACACGAAGTATACTAAGGACGATAATGGTGTCGATCACTTTGCGGTGAGGAACTACAAATACACATTCAGCTATGGAGATAGAGTCGTGTTTGACTTGAAAAATCTCTTCAAAGAGAGCCCAAAATTGAGTAAGTTGTCATCAAATGCAGCTATTATTTAAGGCATGTACAATTTGTTTCAACTTTGGATAAAAGCTAAATAGTGACTAGAATATGTATTTTAGGTAGTTTTCGAAAATAATCTTGTAGGGATCGTGTAGATTAGTTTGCATTTATTCTTTGTGGACTTATAATAAGCATTTATTTTTAAATACCTGATAAAATAATGATGAAGATTTTTCTTTTATACTGTTCATTAGTTTATAAAACATTTAAAGAAAATCATATTTTTAAAGACGCTATGCAATTCCAAGAATTCAAAGAAGAATATTCTTACTACATGAACACTAAATATGATCTAAGCCACCAGTGAACGAATAAGAGGAAAGAACAAATATTTTTATCAACTATTTTAAGACGCATCTATATCAAATTCCAGGTGAAACCGTACTAAGCTTTTTGAATGAAAACTGGAAGACAGTCGCAGAAGAGTTCGGAAAGCCTATTGTAGACTACGCAGTAGACTTGGCTGTTAAAACAGTGGAGAAATTCTTCCTCGCTGTACCTTATGGAGAACTCATCAACGTACCCTTACCGCGGTGAAAGATGTTAATATAATTAAAATTAGTTTATATTCTTTTCGGTCCTATTTCTCTGGCCTTATTGTTTTCCCTGCTAGCTTATGAACTTTAACGAGCTTTTATTGTAAACTTAGTTTACGAGACATAAGTTTTGGGATGCCAAGAAATCATAAATAAAATAAAGACAGACTTGTCCAAGTTGCAAAACGAAAAGATTACAATCTTTGCGTCTATTCATTAAGAAAAATAAAACATTGGTCTCACTAATGGAACTTAAAACAAGTAAGGTCAGTGGACAAAGTGAACAACTTAGTTTAACAGAAGTACGATAAATAAAGCTATCACGTTATTTGGCCCGCAATTTTCTTATTCTCATTGTATGAGTTTTCACGACTACAATGGAAAACTGCGAGTAGGTCATTCTCGCTAAAGTGATGCTCTTAGCTTTTAAAAGAAATGTAGATAATAATATATAAATTTTACACAAGAGAAATAATACATTTTAAATTGTGTCAACTGAAATTAGTAATATATTTGAATTCCATATCAAGTTAGTGATCAATTTCGTAGGCGTGCGTGCAATTCATTAAGAACTCATTGTCAAGTAAGTGCAATTTACAAGTCTGTCTTGCATACCAAGTACAGATTCTTACTTGCTACGGACGATAGCGAGCAGTGGCGATCTCAAGGGGTGGTGAGCAGGGCAACCGCCACGGCCTCGTGTTCGGAGGGGCCTCGCGCAACAAAAATCCGAGCAGAAAAAAAAACAAATTAAGTGTGGTGTAATAATTAATATTAATGAGTTCAAATTTCAACACGGTGAGTGTTTACTACAATTGATGAAGGCTGTTACATTTCAACTAAGCGATATTTTCGCTGATTTGTAAGGTTTAGCTGAAAATACAAAAATTTGTCATTTCGCATTCATCAGAAATACCCACTTTCAATTTATATACTTTACGCAATAGATAAGGGCCTCGCAAAGATATACCACCTGGGGCCTCGCAAAGATCTGCTGCTCCGGGCGCGGTATAGCCTTCACTGAGTTCAAGCTACTAACAGTATCTCGTTGTACATTCTCGTAACTCATATTTTCCAATGTGACGCTTTCAAACAAGCCAAAGGCACGTTTATAGCGGCCATGACTAGTATTAATCAATAACAGTTGAAAATTTTCCATTCATTTGATTGATCAACCGGAGTTCTCATGTTGACTAATTACTATTTATGCAATGTTTATAAACAAAATAAAATATGAACTTAGCAACCACCAAAATAAAATAAACCAACCAACTCAACTCAACTCAACCAATTAGAAATAAACTCTTAATTTCACGTCTTATAATATTAATGAATAAGAAAATAAAATGTATTGTTATTACAATATTTATTTCACAGATTACTTTTAAGCGAAAAATTATATGATCCTTTTCAATTATAATAATGAATGGTAGACTATCGTCTATGGTGGCCAATTAAGGTAACTTACGAGCAGCTACTAACACCCTGATTTAACCGTCAATTTAAACTGACTTCCTGCGAAGCTTTCCTTCCTGCGAAGACAAGCGAGTGTCACGATTCGTTGCTATTAATTAGAATTAAGTCGGACCACCGCATAACTTAGTGTGTCAACCAATTCTTCCTGATATTATTTTATTAACAGACAACAAAATAGTGCTTGCAATGATAAATAATAAGAGCACACAGTATTTTTGTATTTATTATTTCTTCATGAAAGTAATACATACGAGTACATAATATATTTCATATACAGTATCCATTTAACCAATGCTTGGTTTCTCCTGGATGTAGGGACACCTTCGCAATAAGAAGACGTATATCGGACTTATTCAAATTACTTTATTGTACTGTTTTTAATGCTATGTATTATTTAATTATTATTATACATTACGCCTGGTCCCTATTTGAGCAGACAGAAGCACAGCACAGAGTATCACATATATCCTTATAAACAAACCTGATGAGCTTCTTGAACTACGTAAATAAATGTGATTAATACAAATACAAAAAAATATCTATTCCAAAAAATCGTAAATAATTATGTAAATGGTAATTATATAGAAATACCAAATGAGTATGCAATGGTACAAAGGTTTATTTTGTACCAGAAATAAACATACATCAAAAACATCCAGCAACGACCGAAAATTTGTCGCGCTTGGTTCAAAATATACGATTACGTTACATTTTAATGAAAATTGTTTACAAATTCAGAATACATTTAGCTAAAGTAAATTGAAGTTGTCAGAAGGCATTAACATTAGTCGCATAACTTATTAGGGTGTGTAATTGGCTTAACGACGGCGTTAGGAGTACAATCGAGATGCCGAAAATATTAACGAACGCAAGGTATATGAGCAAATGATTACATGTAATTCACGATTACAATACACCGAAAACAATAATCGTTCAATATTATTAAACACATATACATTTAAGGTGTCAATGTGAACAGCGCGCTTCGTTCAGGCGTCTTTGATTAGGTATCGGTGAAATCCGGATTGCCCAAACACAAAGACGAATTTCAACACCCTACTCCAAATCTAACTGACTATTTTACAATCATTATCTTCCAACTACAACGGAATAAACTTCCTTTATAAACAGTTGAAGAGTTCCCTGTGACGCGATCACATTTTTGTTTTTGGTTCCTCAACAATTACCAAGTAATATACGAGTACATGCTTTAAAATCGTCTGTTACATCTGATTGAACTTCTCGCCAATTTCTTACAAGCTCGTACACAAGGGAAATTGTACTTTATCGTTCGAAAGACTAGGCTCGGAGCAGTAAACCGTAATTGCTTAAAAGCCCGATCATTTGTCTCGGTTAGACTAGGAGCCAGTCACGCCCTTCTTAGGTTTTTGTTGCCATCACAAGCTCCGTCGTTATTATTTGCGACATTCAATTTTTTTTCCTGCCGCATTTATTTGACGTATTACGCGGATGCCTACTGGACGTATGGACGTAATGGCCTATTAACGTAATGTCTAACGAGAGCAATACTCGAGGGATTATAATTAGTTTTAGATTAGATATTTATGTTCATTAATATTTATTTTATTTTATTCAACACGAAATTCCTATACAAGTTTTAATGTAAAGTAGTTTATTTATAGTCACTGATTTGTATAATAATCGTTGTTTTCACAATAAAATGTTGACCCAAAATTGATCTAAATTTCGTGGGTTTCTAACTTATGTCCCCTGAAGTGTGTGGAGTCTGCCAACCCGCACTAGGCCAGCGTGGTTGAACTATACCCTTAAAGCCTTTTCATTAGTAGGTAGAGGAGATCTATGTCCAATAGTGAAATAATAAAATCGAGTGGAAAAAACAATCGACTGACTAAACTAGCAAGAGACTGTACAGTTTAAAACACGACATTCGCTATTGTTTAAAGATTAACATATAATATTTGCATCGCAATCGTCGTTTTTAAGCTAGCTATAAAATTTTACGTCTCATTTTTAACGCACGTACAAGTCCATATTTTACGTAGAACGGGTCGTGTCACGTCATTATCTCGCATAACACATTCACGGGAATATTCTCGACATTAAATTCCTATATATTCCAACGAATGTGCGAATGAATTTGCGACGGTAAATACACTTAGTGAAGAGTAAATGCAAGGGAAGATTTGGTTTTGTAAATGCTTTTTGATTCTTTGCTTTTTTTTGCTTAATACCTACCAAAAGTGCTTTGAAATCTTATTATTTTTTCTGCGTTAATACTGTTGATCCTATCAACATTTACTAAGCATTGGTTCTCCTTGTTAGCAAATGTTTAACAAAACTGATAGGTCTATTTGCAATACCATACCTACCTTTTGCTGGCTCGTTAGTGGATAAACCATCAGCTAAGATTTAAAATAATAATAATATATAATGTATTAATTGGGAAAAAAGTAATAAAAAGCACAAAAATGGTGACAGCACCACGTTGTCATCCACAAAACATACTGATGCCGTTCTATACGCGATGCTGCTATAGTTGAAGCCGGTGTTTGTTGCTAAATAAATCTTCTTGTGGTACCGCACACCGCTTACTATTCTGGAACAATAAAACTGAGTATTTCCCGAGAGTGTAACCTTTGTGAAGCGAGGATACAAACAAACACAAGTTTTAAACCCCACGCCACAGTTTACTAACGTCTTGCAACAAAACAACTTTACGTGTAAATTTTGTGAACTTGGAATCATGCTTTTCTGACGCTCTGTTGAGAGCAACTTTTGTACCAAACTCCACTCGGCTATAGAATTTCATCATAAATGTTTCCATAATTATTATGTGTTTATATTATTTTACATTCATTGTGAGTAATGAATTATTTATTATTACGTACCATAATAAGATTTCAACCTATTCAAAAACTGATGACGCCAACGCGATCATATTAGCAAAAGATTTTGTTGTTAATTAATAGAATAACATCAATAGTTAAAGTCATCTATTTCATTCCAACTGTTAATAGCTAACTGAACGCTAAAACTGGCACAGAAACGAAACAACTACAGCTTGATAGCGAGTTTGCTAGTTAAGCTATGACCTGTATTCCTTGGCTTAACAATATTAGTTCATTCAAGCGAACATTATGGAAGAGACATTTAATTAACTATATATTCCGCACAATGGACTTGAATGTGAAAACAAATAAGACAACATAGAATATTATTAACAGCCACACCGTGCTCCCTGCCAAGGATTTTCATTAATAAGGCAGCGACAAAGTGACTTTTAATGAATACGGTATAAGCCAATCAATTACGGCCCCGTTGAAGCACAAAATTTGTTTCACATCGCGACATACCTTGTCTCTATGCAACTATAAGAACGTTGCCTAGAGACCTTTGCTTTATCATAAACCTTACGAAGATTATTCAGCATAAGTAATAACTAATTTAATAGTTATGGCACTATTGACATGTTACCGCACACATAAAATCAATTATTTCCACCATTTTTTCCGTTGTTGTGTCCAAAATATTTTTTTTTACATTTTCTTCGACTACCAAAAGATGGTAAATAATACTAACTCCTTTTTGCTCCGGGAACGCAATCAAGTTTTATCATAATGTGACAGTGAGCTGACGTCGGGCGCTTATCGGGTTTCATGTCGAGTATCACAATCAGACCCACTGCTTTCTTATTACGATTGAAATCCACCACGGAATCGAAAATGAGAATAATCTTAGCTGAATTTGCCTTTTTTATTGTCCTTTCGAGTATCAATTGCAATTGGGATATACCATAGTTCTTGAATATGGAACGATTGTTTACATCGTCATCGGATATCACAATATTTTTTTAAGGTGGAATATTTTTTTTCTTTTAGATCCTGTCCCTAGAACCCAGTTAAAATGTTTGTAGGCGCATACAGATACGCACTAAATAAAATCACCTGTATCTAACGTTTTATTTTACGGTTCCTCTTCCACTCATTAGCATATAAAGGTTCAAGGCCCGTAATTTCCTCAGCGTAAGACTGCGTAGAGCAAATTCGATTAAGTCATTAACGCTCACGTCGGATCTACGGAAACTTTTAACTTAATTATCAGTTATATTAGAACACAACTTGCCACTATCGAGACAGTGATGTAATACTAGTCTCAGCCATGAGATAATTTAAACTGACGTTTGTGGAAACAATACAACGGATATTACTTCTAGAATGTCACTGGGTTTGTATAATGTTGATTGGGTTTGAGTACACTATGCCTTGTTATGAAAAAAAAAATGAATTTTCCTATGAGTATTAATGTACGTAATGTTTGAGAAATATTTAATTATATATAAAAAAATCTGGTATATTGTAAATGTTAAAATAAAATAAAATGTTATAATAAATAAATTAATTTAAGCAACATCGATTATACATTTAAGCATTAATATTTCATAGGGTTTTAGATTACTTTCTACAAATGAGATTTTGTAGATGGCAAGTTGTTCAGATGACTAATTAAAATCTAGCAACGCACATAATAGCGCAGAAACAATGCATGAGTCAATTATATGCAGCAATCGAAAATTAACAAGGATTTTCGAAAGAATTCAGTTGTACTTTGACAAAAATGGAAACCACCTAAAAATCATTTTTCCGGTAATATCATTACGAGTGCACGTAAAAAATTTCGTTTGTGACTTGGAATTTGCAATTTTATGTTGTTGTTTTTGCTGAGCAAATACTGTGGTTTGTTGTTATCTGTGTATTGATTAAATGGTAATTTGAATGTTGTTACCACTTATTAAAACAGGATTTTAAGACTGAAATACATGAGTGCATTGAAGTAATCGTTGATTTTCGATCAAGTTCTATTAAAACGAAGAGTAGATTTATTTTAGTTTTTTAAATATATAGTCATAAATACTTAGATAGCGGGAAGCGGCAGTGCAACACATTTTGCCTACGGTCAAAAAACGTTATCCTGCACCGCGTAGCCAACAAATGGGAATGAAATAACGAAATTGGTCCGCAAACCGGCGACGGAGTTCACGCAATTATGCAATCCTGTTACAACTTTATTTTCCACAAAAGTATTTGGTGGTGGAATTTTACGTTTGTAATAAATCAAGGATCTTCTAACATTCACATAGCATTCATTGTCAAGGATTATGACCACCACCACTGAATTACCACTGAAGCTAATCACATCACATTTCACAAAGTTTTTGGGTTTATAAATCAACTTAAGCTTTTCAAAATTTTTATAATATGAGTTTATGTGTGCTGTAGATTTTTATCTTTTCTGTTATACGTACACTTTTAACCCCTCCTTAATACATACATATATTTTCCTCCATACAGAAACTGGGTAAGCTGGAAGAGATCTCTTATAAGGATGAGCTCGCCTTTGTAAATTAGCCTATGACTCTGTGTTGTAATTTTTGTATTGTGTACAATAAAGAATAAAATGGTTTAAAAACGAATGTTTTTTTTATTAATAACATAAGCTTTAGCGCTAATAAAGGAGCTATCGCTTAATAGTTATTAAGACGTCAAAAATTAGCTTTAGGTATATTGAAAAATATTGGAAATATGTAGTTTAGTTAGTTAAATAACCCAAAAGAGCAGTGCATCAGTGACACTAAGAATTTTTTTGTTTCGCCCGTTCGTCTTGATTCAAAAAATTCAATGCTGCAAGCTGCGACCCTATTTCCCCGCTCAATTAGCAATCCCCTGCATTTTATCACGATAGGTAAAGCTTTGACGCGAATAGATACTAGACTGATGCCCCGATAGATGAACATGGATGTTTCTACTACGGTAAAACTTGAGTAAACTAGGTTTCCTAAAGCTATCCGTACTTTGAAAAAATATAGACCAACCTGTATGAACCTTATTATTATAAAGTCTAGATAAGACCGAGAATTGAGGATCATACCCAACCCGAAAGGTTTTTCATAAGCATTTGCACAAAGAAGCGTGAACAAGCGCCTGATCTAAAAAAGCGCAAACTCATTAGAGATTACGTTTTCTCGTGTTGCTTTATAAATGTCAAAAGATTGTAAAGAAGCCAGTGAAAGAAAATTTGCTTGATAGATGCAACACTTTACGTTGGCTGACGGTATCTATCCCAATCGTTTTTACCTTTACTTGACAGCACTAAAAGATAAAAATTATATTCCGTCAAATTCCAGTAATGTATTTGGCTTATATCCAGTCTTAAAGTTTCAGGGAAACACTGCAATACCCATGTTTCTTAAGAAATCAGCAATTCCTTGTATTTAGCGCTGTTAGCTGATGCTTTCATATGGACAGAAGTTGAAAGTCTCAAAGCAAGCAAGTTTGAATACTGAAAACGAGTGTGTGGATAAATTTCTACCCCTGTTTTTCTTTGAAACCAGTTTCATAACTGTTTTAGTACGTTTAATGGCTTTATCAACTATGACAATTTAAAGAGGACGTTTTACTATCACGCGAGTTGCCTAACGAGGTAGATAGAGGGCACGCAAAGATGTTGAATTACATATTATGTTTTGTTTGTCAAATTTATGTCTGAAGTTCTTAAATCTCTTGCCCGAAATCGTTAACCACGTAATAAATGTAAAGCCAGGTAATTCAGTTAATGTTATTTGAGGCGACTGTATTATGAAAGTTGATAGAGGTCTTAATGCGTTATGGCTAAGCGCCAAAGTACTGTTCCCACCTAAGTCTATTTAGTTGCATCTGTGCTCAGAACGTTAAGCTGCAACAACGTTTAATTAGAAAGTATTATATTATTCAAGCACACAATGTATTAAACATGCAATATTTAGTTTGTACGGAATGAAATTTTAATACAAAGTTGAATAGACACTTCCTAGACAAGCGTAATACATCCTAGGCTACCTCACCTCACCTATATACAACATACATACATACATATAATGTGGACGATGTACATATAGTTAAGTTTTGTCGAGTTCACTGACCTTTCGATGTCGCATGTCCTGTGCGGGCGTTAATGATTAGATTCCTCTGGTCTTTCATTTATGTAACGAAATATTGAGTAGAAGATGTGTTTGAGGAAATATAAGCAACTTAACAACAGAGTCTACTTATGTCTAGTAATAGTATTATAACATTTCCCTGAGAACATTATTGTGATATTGCATTAATATTATAATAGTATTTTTCTAAGTGTAAATTGCCCTAAGTTTATCTACGTGATAATAATGGAACTGAATGTATGTGTGTACAAAGTTGTCAGTGTTGAAACTTACCTCAAACAAAGTTCAGCGGTATAACCAGATTCACTAAAAGGCGAATCGGAAAACAATGTTTTGTAACTAAGCAATTCTAATCGTATTTTATTGTGATTGTAGTAGTGATTTTAGAAAATTCAACGTCAGCTCTTCAAAACAGAATCGAGAAATACCTTTTGTATACCGTAAAAGAAAATTATTTCTCCTTGAAAATACAGTAACCCTGTAAATCTTGGAAAGAAAACAGTATAAATATAACACCATATTACATCTATTATATACGTTGGTAACCTATAATCTCAGGAGATGATGATGCAGCCTTAAAAATACAAGTGATACGTACATAACATCATGAAAACTACGTATTTGTGCATGATGCAGATTGTGTGGTGAATAATAAGAAATGCGGTGAGTAGGAAGAAAAATAGATAATTCACATTTAAAGTGTAAAAAATTGTACCCACGTTTTTATGAGTCCGGTTACCTAGAATTTCTCTTGGACATGAAGTGAAGCTTGTAGATCTTCTTTCTCTCTTGTTTGTTTCCTCTAATCCCATTATTGGTAAGGGAACACTTTGCTCGCCAGCGGCTTCCATAACTCTATTAAATTGTTGTTGAGGTCAGTTTGTGTAATTAATACCGGTTTGTAATTTTTGAAAATCACCAACGTTTAGGAGTTATATGAAATTAACACGTCTTACTTCGAATGTTATCTTAACGATGGCAACCAATATCGATATCTAGATATGATATTTTAATTTCGAATATCGCTTAAGCCGTTGTTTTGTTAACTCCTCACTTTTTGCGCTCTATGTAGAGAAAGGTACTTAGTTTTCGAAGTCGCCTACGAGTCTTGTCTTGAGAACACTAATTAAATCTCGTGCCCGCGGCGTCTGTTCGACTTACTAATTAGGTTTCCGTATGACTTACGTTGAATCTACGTCGCATTTGTTAGCAATCCTTTAAGATTTTGATATATAAAACCGTAACCATTTAAAGGAACCGAAATTGAAGATGAACTTTTAGTTTACACACAGATAAATGTGTATATTATTGTTATCTATAGTTGTTAAATAAAAAATAACTTTGTTAATGATTTGACTATTAATTTAAAATTATTAAGAAAAATAACTTGCAATTGCAAAATTACGCTATTGAAAATAAAATTAATACAAATTTAACTACATGTAAATGTTATTTATTTGAAAGACATTATGATATCGTGTGTCCAAATATTTATTTCTTTCTAAAATCTGCAATCCAAAAAATTCTAAAATCGCTTATACTCAAATGGTCCTTTTATTTTTATTATTCAATCTGTATATATATATGTGTTAAATAAACCTTATTGTACTGACTATAGACTACCAGGTGATACTCTTAGACAACACCACTGAATATAATTTAGAGCTTCGTCCAACAAGCTGTTGCATTCCAGATTGCTGAAGTTCGAACGTCACTATCTGAAATTTGTAAGCCGAGCCAAACACCTTCAACAAGGCTATTTGATAACTGTCAAAACAGAGTACTTAACGCAGTGTCAGACGCTCGCAGCAATTGACTATTAACATTCATCTGTTTATGTTACGTGACTTTATAGACATTTTGTTCTTAAGCTTAAGCCACTATAATTACGTTTTCATTGAAATAAGTTTACGGAATTTATTGTTTTAATAGCATCTTCCAGTTGTCCATTTGCATAATATCATGGGATAACCTTACATTTTACATGAGACTTTCTGATTCTAAATAAACAGAGCCCGAATTAAAGTTATCAGAGAGCTAATAAAATACATACATTTTGAAAATGTATAAATATCTACCCACTTATATAGATAATAATTACACCCAGCCAATAAATATACATGACACAAATACGTCTTAGCTGGTAAGCGAATCTTCAATCGTCGGCTTAACAAGTTCACTAGCCATTGTACCAGCGAGCCAACCAATATGTTATAAATGAACCAATTATGAAGGATGAATTTAATGCAAAATTTTTATTATTAACTAGCTTTGCCCGCGGCTGCGCCCGCGTGGAATTCAATGTGTCACAAAGATTTTCCCGCGTAAATAACGACCTCG
>DWEM01001725.1:0-13571 GCA_018245935.1 Agara belti belti
TAGGGAATTTATTACATTTCACACGCGTAGCACCCTACAAGGTAATAAATATTAACAGAAGATTGACGAGGGCTGGAAAGTTAAAGGCTGAAATGATAATTCGAATTAGCGAGAAGTCAATGAACTTGTAAGGTCGACGGGAAAAATGAACTTTCATGTTACGATTTGGTGTGTCGTCATTGTTTTATTTAAGACGTTACGAGGCAGATGGATCGGTAACGTAAGCGGAACCCGGAAGACTGGTCGGGAGCGTAAGGTTACCCGGCTACCGTTTAGCCCGTCAGCTAAGCAGACAATGAACTTCTGAGGTCACTCAAATTGAATGCTCTGGAGATTGGAACGTGTGAGACACGAGATGTTCCTTATTATTATGAGACAATTTTATTTATTTTCATAGTATAGTCAACACGGTAGAGAGCACCTTAATCGATAATTTTATTGATGAGTACCGATTTATTGATGATTTTTACCAAATTTTTTGTTGGTCTGATACTGATGGTGTAGTGTGAGCTGTTTTTATATATTATTATTATTATTATATTTATAGTCAAAGTATCTAAATTGCACCACTTCCGTCCTATTATTTATATTTATAAATTATGACCGACGAATTAAGTTTCCAGGCAAAATAATCCTAATTTGTCTCCCACACAATTTTATTTATTAAAACATTTTTTACGATGTACAAGTGGGCAATTTATTTGAAGAATAGCTTATATAAGTTACAAAGAATATAATCTAGGCCGACGGAGGCAATAAATAAAACTAGCAATTAATCTTTCTCTAGTTCCACGCCAGAAAATCCAATTGATATTTCTTTGCAGAAACAGTTCTTAACTGTAAGACCATAAGGGCGTTGGATATATTTTTCTTTACTGGAAAAACATATACATATTTTGATTGTAACATTATTGTAATAATAATAAGTAATAATATCTTTAAGCAACTTTACAGATGGCTAGCGGGTAGGCTTTGCTAATTAGATACGCGATTAAATACATATGTAGATGTATGAACATATAATTATATAGACCATATCACACCATAAATATTCGTCTTCATCACACAAATATTGTTACCGGTTGGGAATCGAACCCATAATCATACAGCATTCAGCGCCTGTAACCATTCAACCCACGGTATAAGACAACAATTCAAAATTTCATAAAACCTATTACTTTTAGGTTCAAAGTTTTTATGTGATGTATTGAAATATTCGGCACATTTTCGACAATTAAACCCTTATCATCTACAAGTTTTTCTATTACTGCAGACATTTTTTAAAAATATTTTAAAGGGGTCGTTAAGGGTATCGTTATTAAAAGAATAAGCCGCTAAAAAAATAAGCCGTGCGTTCACAAGGCTTTTTTTGTTAACGAGTTAATCCTTGTTAACAAGTGGGGTGCACAGGAATTGACACCAGTTGTAAAATGTACCCTTAAGGTATATCAAAGGGTTTTGTTTGAGGGTATATTTTATGCATTCAATTGTTTAAAAATAACCACTGTTATAAACTGCAATAACTTTGTTATGTCGTGTTTAAAGTAAAGTAACGGGACGTATATTTGACGTTTGACGCAAGAACGGAATTTGACGTTCTCCTATGTATCTAACAGTGCCATTTCGTTGTCTGCAGAGGGACGAAGAACGTTGAATCTTATTCATTTTACTGTCAACTTAATTAATTATTCCAACATTGAGAGCGTAGTCTGTGTTACTTAAGACGGAGTCACCCTGTTTTTGTAATTTGTCATAGTCGCGCTGTTTACCCGATCTGCTTCCTGGCCGATGTTTTCATTATAATTAACAGTTTAATGGCATCCTTTTTTTATTTATGGGACTTGTTAGGATTCGGGGGAAATAATATGAACAGGTTTTTTGCTGTCAAGGGTCTCCGAAACCGGCGTGTATGCATGAGTGATGAATGTAGACGAAGCACAATGGACACGTTAGGTTTGTAAGGACAGAGATATTTTTCGGTGCTTTCTGCCTACCCCGTGAGGGATCTGGCGTGGTGGTATGATGATGATGAGGTTTTTTGCTCCATGGATAGGGCGTATACACGTATACCTTATATACAGGAAAAATATTGTTTGGCTGGAACCCTTTTTGAGTGCCAATGCTGGGCATTGCAAGCTAGGAAGTCTCTGAGATTCTAATACAAAAGTAAAAAGAAAAATTACCCTTGTAATTTATTTGTATCCCCCCCCCCCAGTCATTTATGCTACACAGATTACGGCGACCAAAAAAAATTGAAATTACTTTTTTAATAGGAAATAACACGCTCGAAATACTGAATTCATATCAATTTTACGTGTGAAGTAAAAGCTTTAGTCGCTGTTTAAATTGGCACTGAAACAAAATACATAGCTGTATCACGATTGTACTTGTATGTGCCTCATAACACGTTAATCGGATGCTCAACGTCACATCTACTTACAGCTGTCACGTCAGCAACGACACGGTAATGACACGCAAACATTAAGAAGGAAAACAACGCAACAACATAACTTCAAACAACGGGGATTATATTTCAACGTTACATATTAATCACTTGTCACATTAACACATATCATCGGTTCTCATTGGCTAAGCCCACGTGCTGACAAATGACTGATGCATATTCAACGTTTTTACTGAATTCGGGGCGTCCCTGCTACCATCAGTCATTGTTTCAACACGTTACTTATAGTGCGAGTAATAAATCGGAGGGCTGAGAGCGTGCCGCGCTAGCGAGTGTTTTTTAACGCTTTTTATAATTTGGCATAACTATATCGAATGGTAAAAACCCGGTATCTTATAGTAGGAGATTGACAGTACTACTAAAACAACTTTCGCCATGGATTGATTTTAATAATATCTTGAGACAACTTCACACAAGACTGTCTGTCCTTAAACAGAGCAGAGCTTGTGTTATGTTACCCAAACAGCTGATTAATTAATACATATTTCTAACTACGTACCAATATAGATAATTTCATGCTGATAAACGAATATTTTTTCTGCCTGAGAATTGAACCCACAACCGCCTGCTCCGCGGTCAGGTTAACTAACCACTTAACCGAAAGCGAATACCTAAGTTTAATGGCTGGGTTTGAGAGAAATGTTCAATCTGGCTCTAAGAGTCTTGATGACAGATTTTAGAAATAATTAAGCATGTAACTTCACAGAAAGGATTGAAGTTGAGATCACAAGATATGAAATTTCACAACACTTGCGAAATTATACGATCAAAAGGCGCCGCCTCATCGCTTTATAACTATAGGATTATACAATATTTCGTGTAATATTTATAGATAAACAAGCTGTACCGGCGAACTTAGTACAGCCTCACAATAAATAAATAGTTTAGTTACACCAATCCGAACCGATTTTAATCTTATTTGACGGGACGTACGTCATATTATGTTTGACAGCTGATTAATATTTGACACTGCGATGGTAGCGCAGTCTGTCGGATCCAATGTGAAACATTCTAAAATCAACAACTACTTAAAAATTAATCAAAAGAACATTTTCCAGTGGACCAAATTGTGAATCCAAATCATTCTCGAGTCCTCTTGAACAGACACAAAAAATTTCATCAAAATCGGCCCCGTCGTTTAGGAGGAGTTCAGTGACATACACACGCACACAAGAAATACATATAGTAAGAAGATTAAGATAAAACATAAGGAAAAAGCTAAATCAAACTGTTATGCGTACAACATTAAACAATAACGCTATTGGATACAATAAACTTACATAATGAACGTGTTTCCTTTAATTTTTGATTACTCGTTGGAACCATTTAAAATTCGCATTTAAAACAGAAGTGAAAAATATGTTGATTCGAACAATTTTTCGTACGAAGCGGGACTGCACTTCAGACCTAATTAACAAGTTCTGGAACGTATGTTTTATTTTTCCTCTGAACAATTTGCATATGTGTTGAATGTTTTGATTGAGCGCGCCGTAAGTTTTCTACGAAGAACGATGAACACGTAGAAATACCCTGCAATGCATATATGCGACTGGTATATTGAATCTATAGTAAAACGGTATTTCCTTTGCGCTCCCACTGGTATAATTCCTGTAATATCATTATAATGAATCATTGGGACAGCTGATAAACATAAAATACACACACGATACACATTTTCATTACACACAGCCATAGAACAATCAAATATGATCCACAAACGTTTGTCCTGGGTGTTACAGACAAAGTCACTGTAACTCGCAAACCATAGATTAGTAGGAATATCTAAATGCCACTTCTATACAATTGTAGTTCTGAGGAATGTTCATGGTACTCTTAAAACTGATTGTTATGGTAATGTGCCCGTGAAATAATTTGTACCACGAGGATCGGAACAATGGTTCTGTGGAGTCGAACTTTAATTTTTTTATTTTTTGTTTTTGTGATGTTAATACGAGTTAATACGATAAATGAAATAAATGATGCCTTATATGGAAAAAAACGGGTGCTTTAGCAATAATTACTATTGTAATAAATAAAAATGTTAACTGACAATCAGATAACTTTAAGTAAGGCATCATCTTCATCATTACAAAGAAAGAAAGAAAGAAAAAAAGCGTTTATTTGAGGGGCGTTTTGCCCCAAAATACACACATTTACAGTTAAAAATAGCATACAACAAAAAGCAGGAATTGACCATCAGATCTAATAAACCACAATAAAACAAAGAACAAAAAACAATAAACATTATATACAGAAAATTAAAACAAGTAATACAAAACAATATAATAGCAAAATAAAAATTATACACATAAGTCTTTATTAGTCCACTTTTGCACATAGCAGTACCCTACTAACCGGTATTGCTTCTTCATAGAGAAAACATCCCCAATACGAATGTACCCTCGCTTATATATTTCAGCGATAATAAATGTTTCCGTATCTAGCTTTATGGGTGAAGAGGTCGTGAAACTAAAAGCGGACATTTATACTGCCTTTGTGGTGAGGTGCAAGCATTAGCTGCATCTACCTCATAATGCATCAGCACTTGCCTTTTACGGTTCATTCGGTTCGAGCTATCACTAACAAACCCCGGTTATTTTTAACTGCTTCGTATAAGTCAGCATATATCCAAGTATCAGGAAAAGGTACAGTATCGTTTATGAGATATAGATTGTTCTGTTCTAAGTTGTGCCTATATCATTGAACAATAAAAATAATGTAATTACATTAACAGTATAAAATGTATACCATAAATGTATCTACAGCTTACATTGTGTACATTTTCTTACAAATTCATATTTGCTGTGGGCGCAACAGAGCTAATAATACTGCAGTAAGAATCTTCTCTGTAATATTTTTTCTCATTGTAACCGTCTTGGGAGTAATATACAGACTAGATGGTACGCAAAAATGTAATATTCTAGATTCTAGTGTTATTATGTGAACTTTACTACCATATTTTGACTTTTGACTGCCTCGTTGGTCGAGCGGTTGCTAGCGCGACTGCCGATCGGGATGTCCTGGGTTCAAATCCCGGGTCGGGTACTGTTGGATTTTTCTAATTTCGAATTTCTAGTAGTGACTCGGAGTCTAGGTTTGTGCCCGGTGCATGGCAATAGGCTCACCATCTATTCCATTGTGGAACTTAAAACGTTACTGGTGAAATGTGGGGTTGTACTACACTCCTCTGCCTACCCCTTCGGGAAAACAGGCGTGATGTTACGTAGTATTTTCATACTGATGCTTGAGTTTTAGTGTCATTTTCGATCACTTCTATGTTACTAGACTTCATGTAAAATAATAATAATATTGTTTCGGGACATCTTGACGCACGGCCTTCTGATTCCAAATTAGGGAGAGCCTGTTCTACGATAACCACATGGTTGATAAATAACATAAATAGTCAGTCAAGTATGAACGTCATTTTCAGGCATTAGACCTCCTTTATCGTTGAACGCTTGGGGTGTGTTTGAAACTATATCACGGTCTCCAAACGTTAGCTAGGTTTATAGGTTTATAGGTTTATATTAGAAGATTGTAGTTTGTAATACGTGCAATTGCGGCTCTTAAAGGGTGGGTGAGTGGCACATGAGTGCCCTGCGAGTTGGAAATGAGGGTCGGCGATATTTATCCGGCGAATCTTTCCGGCACATCCGTCCGCTTAGATTGTATAAATAGTCACAATATTGCAATTTGTTCAGAGCGTTTTGCTTTAAGGGAACAAATGAGATTCAAGAAAAATTTGGTAAACAAAAAAAAAACGCGATAATTCACTATCGGCGTAATAAAGAACATACGTTTATCGCATCGGTACAGTTTTAACACCGTTAGTAACGCGTCACAGCACGTTATCACAAGCATGTATTGTATATTGCACTTAATCGATCTGCACCCTTTCATGAAGCCGCTGTAACATGTTAATATTGCAAATGAAACATGTCATATTTAAAACATGTCTAGGTACCGAAGTGAGACCTTGTTAAGTTACGGAGACCAACAACATGTGTTGATAAATACAAGCAATGTATGTGCCAAAATATTTTTTTTTATTAAAAATAGGTTTGCGTTGGACTATGAGCTCATGTGACGGTAAGGTACAGTCTAGTATATAACACGCTTGAAAGAAAAGTGCCTATTCATTCTTGTTATAAATTATCCCAAGTTGCACGTTTAGGAAAGAGACTTACCTGTTATGTTGACTGTATCGTTATATGTACTCTCTCCCAAAAGACATAGTTAAAGTACACATGAATCTGATTTTAAATAGATTAAAACATTATTTAGATTGGTTCGCTCGATAAAGTTGGACGAAACAAGCAAAATATTATTTATTAATTTATTGTAGGGACGTAAGCGAATTAGTACGAAGTGGAATGCGCAAAGAAGAAGGATTGCTCGTACCTATCTGGCCTTTCAAGGACACCAGCCCTCGCTAGTGTACTTCGCGAGACGAGTTTATTCATTACATCTACGATATAACCATGAGTCGGGATGATGCAACACAGTCCTGCCCGGTACTTGACGTATTTCGTCTCGGAAATCACACATAAAACATAAAATAAAACCAGAAAGTCCACCGATTTACGTAAAACAGTTTTACGACCGCATTAGCTAAAAATGTGCAATGTGTACATACATTAATTACTAACATAAATGTTCTTGTTTGTTAAATTTTACATTTAGCAAATTATAAGTTATATCGAATTAGTTTTGATAAAGGATAGGTGGGTAGTAAGTTAAGACTAATTATTCTCTTAATATACTACGATATTTTGATACACACCGAAAGTCGTGAATAATTAGTCAGCAATTTATGTAGCGTGGCTTTAACTAGTATAGAAATTGAATATAGCCAAAAGCTTTTACCTTAAGCTTTACTTGTAAATTATAGATGAAACGCACGCGCAGCTTTGGTTCAAACTACCTCTGCTATCTATGCTATCGGTAGCCAAGTAACTGAGCGATTGCTTCTGCTAATATCTTTAGTTATATTTTTGTATTTAAACCATTCAGAATAGTGTTATTTTCGCAGTCCGCGTTTGCCACTTAAAACCGATTGAGCGATAATTCAATCTTTGTTTACAAACATAATGGAAAGGCGACAACCATTGTCCGGCGCTGGTTAGCGACTCATTGTTATCATTTTGAATAACGTTCATCACTTAAGCTTCATTCAGTAATGTTTGATTTTAAAATGGTGAACGTAAGTAGGTACAAACGTAAAAGTTGTTCCCGCCAAACATTGTGTTTATAATATAAGCATCGCTTCATTGTCTGACGCTCTAAATTTTTAATTTCAGTAAACTGTTTAAAACGTTTGTATTATGTATGCCAAAATAGCACTTGGAATATATTACTACAGATTATAAAGACATTGATTGGAGACAATTACACCTAGCTGATGTAGCATACCTACAACTGATACACATTTCTGCATGCTTATTTACATATACAGTCAATTATAGATCTGTATAAAAAATTAATTTCATTATTAATGTTACGAAATGGGTTTTTGCGATGGTTGCCTATGAGGTGCTTAGTGGGAAACTCGCAAGAACAAATATCGCGTCTAGAAAGCGCATTGAATTTTCTAAGGAACCGGTCGGAGACAACTTCTAATCTACTTTATTGCATTCTACCTGGACACTAGTGTCCACTCTTAGTGCTAAATAAAAGCCAGCAACGATGTGAATTTGAGCCAACCGACCAAGAAAACATTGTTTGTCAAATGTATCAAGTCTATTTGAATATCCCTACTGACGGTAAAAAATTAATAAGTAAATTCCGGTTTCCGTAATACAAAGAATAAAATGGATAAGTGGGAAAGACTTTCGAATATGAGATATAAATCACACAAATTATGAGTTACAAATTGCACAATATTTGTTTGTCATAAGTTACTTAAAAGTAACTCGTATGAGAACGTGTTAATAGGTACCTACATTTCAATGACAAAAGGTTGAACATCATATTTGCATAACAATTCCGAAAACTATAAAGTATTTTTGTCTTAATTTTAAGCAGTTCTCCATTTGACTACTATTAAGCATTGAAGTTTCTTGAAGTAGTGGCCGTATAATAATACATATCATATTTTTGAGACCTTAATTGTCATTGGGTAATAACAAGTTTTCATTACAACATGTTGCAGCTAAAATACCTCTCCCAGGTATAAACTACTTCCGCGATCTCATATCTTTGCCTTTAAGCGAGTTCCATTTTAAAAGATTTGTAAGTGGAATTCCCAATCTGGGCTTGTGTCACGTTAATAGGGTTGCGGAGGTTAGATAGGAAATCTTTTCGTGACAAACTGAATACAACATCGATGTGGATGAAAATTGCTCGTGACCATATAAGCGGAATATGTAGCAAAGGATTTTATGGATTTTTTGGACTATAAATTTAGATATTAGAAAATATAATTAAATTGTGTGTTTTTATTTCTTCATTGTAAATAAAGTCAGGTTCATCAGTAGCAATAGGTATACATATAGTAGTTAGTAATGTGTAGGTATAATATACCTATGGTTATAATTAATATACATCTAAATATTTATACTTATTATAAATATAATTAGTACATACTACCCTTTTATTAGTGTCTTGAATTTGAAATAGATAAATTAGTAAATAAAGGAACGATATGGAATTATAGCTTCACTATTGTTAATATCTTCATTCAAGCTACCTTATTCAAGTATTGGACAGCTTTGTTTACGCAAGTGTTCATAGTTTTGGAATACATAATGAAATTGTGTTCTTCAAATATTGTAGTAGCCGTTAGTCGTAGAGGGCGACCAGCGGTCAGGCCGGTTGTTACGTAGCGCCATTAAATACAATGCCAGTTCCCGCCAATCAACTCGCTACAAAAATCACCAAATAAAACATTCCGATGTCCCATATGGGATCATTACCACTCATTAATTCTTATATCATATATGGTCATCGTTATTGTTGTTGGACATGTCTAGTAGTGGACTAATACATACCTAAGGGCTAATGATACGCCAAATAATCAAATTGAACCAGACTTATACATTGAGTAAATTACAATCGTAATGAAAAAGATTAATGTATTTGTTATTTTTATCTTCACGCTTGTAAGTAACTTGAATAACGAAAAAATTTTCACGTTGATACGGTGTCACTCAGGACAATAGTATAAAGTAAGCAATGTTTTCATATTCATTATAATACTGTAATATAGAACAATTATTATAATAAACATGTAATAATTGTTGCAATTTTAATTAGACAGACAATTTGTAACTCTCGTTTACTGTTTATTAGTAATATGTGGTGTTCGTAGGCTGTCTGCTCAATAGAGATTGATTTTTGCTTTCATTTAATTACTTCCTCGTCCCTGATAGTAAACCGACTACACTACACAAACTCCGTTTTTGCTATCATAATCTGTTATCATAGTTGATTGATGAAAGCAATTATAAGGTAATCGTTACTTTCTTTTCTTAATAAAGTCACACAAATATTAATGTTTGTCTAGTAATTTAATTTTCCTTAATATTTTATTCTTATTCTGGTTTTATTTGTGTAAAAATGAATAATTTTATAATTAGTAATAATAAGCAATTTTGTATAATTATTCCTTAACATTTCTTGCAAAATAATCAGGAATAGTTGGTAGTAATTTTTCAAATATATATTTTATTGTTATCCTTGAAACTACCAAAACAGCAAAAATAACTGTCAACTCGCCTCTAAAGAGCGCGTTTGTTACACATGTAGAATTTAAATAGAAAATAAAATTCGTGGCGAGTTGTGACTTTCACTTTGTGTTCAAAAATAGTTCGGAGACGCATCTAGACGGTTGTCCGCGTACATAAATAGAGCGAACTCCACGCTTGGCGATATGTCGCGCAGTTCCTAAATCTTCGTTCCTGACACGTGACGAACCCTCTATGCTGGGATTGTAACACGTAATTCTACCTACACAGCTATTTAGTGAGGATCTATATGACTCAGTTAATTGGAATGATGTATAGAAAACGCTCTTGGCTATGTATT
Organism: Agara belti belti; assembly: GCA_018245935.1. Taxonomy (NCBI): domain Eukaryota; kingdom Metazoa; phylum Arthropoda; class Insecta; order Lepidoptera; family Hesperiidae; genus Agara; species Agara belti. The sequence goes on from DWEM01001725.1 coordinate 10,490, forward strand.
AAAGTTACAAATAATGGTAGAATTAGTAGGGATATTTTTAAGGTTCACAATATAATCAAATAGTTACGTTTATTACTTTCACTATCGCTTTAACAGTAAAGCTACTGTTACTACTACTAACAGTAATACTGTCCCAACTTGTGTATTCATTATGAGAGGAGAAACGTGTCCAACAGTGGGATAAGTAAAGAATTGTAAAAAATGCATCTCCTCGCCCGCATCGAAATTACGGTCTATGCCAGAAATGGAATGGGAAAAGTAGCAAAGTATGCTAGGTGTAAACATTTTTAAACGAAGCGCTACCACATTCCTAACACTGTGATAATAATGGTCGTATTCCTGTTCGAGCGTAGTTGCAGATATCCCACTGGTCGTTTATCTTATCATACGGGTAATACTTTGTTTTATTTATTTTGTGATTCAATTTTAATTAAGTCCCGTTAACAAATAGTTTATTGTATGGACTACTAAGTAATGAACACCACAGAACACCGCCGCTCTGCGGTTATTCGTGTAATGTGAGTTGCGGCGCGGTTTTTGCGACTTCTTTTATTAATCACAACACGTCACGTAACGCTCTTAGACTTAGTCTTTTAGACTCTTTAGTTTTTTTTCATTCTAAAATTCGGTGATGAAATTAGATCGATTTCATGAAGGCAATCACAAAATGTAGCACAAAAGCGTGTTACCTTTATCGGGCCGACAACAAATAGACGAATTAAGCCAATGGCATTCCAATAATAGTTGTACTGGTATTATAGTTTCACTTGCAATAATCTTGCAATAGTTCGTTATCGCGGTTCATTGACCGCGCTTATCAAACTCTTCGGGGACTAAATGACGTAACATTGTTAATGATTATTATGTATTATCTAAACGATTATCTTGTTCAAGTGGAATGTCTTATGAATTAGTTACTTTACTCGATTTATCGATTGAAATACCTATTTTGTTGATTGAAATTTTTTTGGATGCTTCTATGAATAAATTATGATAAATTTGGTCCCTGAATTTGCCCCATATTTCATTGCACGTGTTAAGTGACAAATGACATAAGCAGCTTGTGACAAGTTGATGATACGCTTTCATACTGTATTTGGTATGTCTTATCGTATTTTGCTTCGTTATTGTATCCCAATAATTTATAAATATGAATAATAATTTAGACTAAATATGCTATTAGATTATACTCAGCAGCTTCTAAGTAAATTTGAGGTTTCTGTTTCTGTTGTTGATAGTGTCTTCCATCGCCTTTTGCAGGAATACTTGAATTCTTTGCCTCTTTCTTACTCGTGACTTTCATATGTAGGACTGTAGGTACGTTGTTGTTTCTCTCGTGTGTGGGCCACAACGCTGTATAGTATACTCATCAAATCCCTCATAAATATGCCTGTTTTATAAAACGTTCTTAATCCAGTCTCACCCATCCTCCGGCCAGTACCCCGCTGGCCAAGTGCAGCTTTTAGGATTATACACACGTTAGAGAGAATTATAAAGCACTTCAAGGTGTACGTAATGTTACGTCGCGATATTTTCCTTCACATTTTCATCGAGTGATATTTCAAAACGCACCTAGCTTTATAAAGTTAGAAGTGCATGTCATTATTTGAGCTGCAGAACTCTGGGGTGGAAAACTGGAATATAAAAAAAACTAGATTATCACTACTTCATAAGATAAATCCATTACTCATTAAAAAACTTTATTCATAGTATTTCGTCGATTTGTTGTTTTTTTTTCATTTTAGTGATATGACTCGGTTAACTTTATAATAGCAACACTTCATTGTTTACTGTGTATTCGAGTCGGGGTTATCGGGACGAGTTACGGCTACTTTCACTGTTTACATTTATATTCACCTTCGAGAATTTTCCAAGACGTCTCATATTTACTATCTGAATGCATGTTATTGTATGATGTAATTTTTTGAGGACGATTTCCAACTTACCAATACGATACGGTATTGACAAATAACATTGCTGTTTTGCTATCAGCGGGCTCAATGTATTTATCAACTGAATAAAATATTAATTATGAAATAAACCTTTCAAATTTACGTTACCTTGTTATGTTCAACATAATGTAGTGTTGAATACTATACTTGTTTATAATAATTATTTTGTAAGATGGCTAAGATGTATCTGAAAAATATACTTCTATAACATCGTAGATATTAAAACCGCACCGTTAGTTTTACTTACTAAGGTAATTTATAATTTTTTAAACTCTAAGTATTGTAAGTTGTGGTGTGCAAATTCAAATACTATCATCAACTCCTATGAGCAAAAGCATAGATCATGGCTTTGCAATATATAGGTATTCAATAGAAGCATATCGGATTCGTGTAATTGATGAGTTTAGTGACTCATTTGGCACTGTGTTCGCGTTGCCAGTCTAGCGTGCTAGAGGTTCCGTCTGCCATTCTTGACCGGGCACACATTGAATTAGGCACACACTTGAGAATTAAAATTGGAAATTCTAATTCTCAAGAGAATTATAATTTAGAATTTTATAATTTTGTCATTTCTCAAGAACCTGAACATTTCTTTATTATATACAAGAAACATTAATAATTTTGTTTTAAGGTTGACTATGTTTTAATTGTGGAATAAGGCTGTATACTTATTTATATGTAGAATCAACTCGCTGTTCTGCTCGTATAAGTAGGTAATAACGAACTTTGGATATTTGAACCCGCGTGCCTTTCGTAAAGATTATTTACTTGTGTCTAACAAGAAAACATTATAAAGGTTATAGTCAAAAAATAGATAAAAAGAGTAGACCGCAATCCGCACGTGACGCCTGCCGCGGTATTAAAACACAATAAAATAAATAAATAAATAATTGTCCTTTGAATTGGTATTATGATTAACTTTTTGCATATGTACTTGAGTCTTCTTTCTTTTCCTTTCTTCGACCCTTTCATTGGTCCACTGCTGGACCGGGTCTCCTCTCATAGAGAGAGGGATTTAGGACATAGTCTACCAGGCTGCCAAGTGCAGATTGGTAGACTTCACACACCTCAGAAAATATTATGTAATTTATAACATCTCTAAGGTGTGCAAGGTTTCCTCACGATGTTTT
>DWEM01001726.1:0-13568 GCA_018245935.1 Agara belti belti
GTAACTGGTGAAATGTGGGGGTGTACTACACTCCTCTGCCTACCCCTTCGGGGAATACAGGCGTGATGTTACTTACTTACTTACTTTAACTTAGTGTGTTATATATACCCCCTCACTTCCTCCTGCTTCCTCTTCCCTCACTTCATCGGCCCCAGTTACCGCTAGCTGGAGCACTTCCCCCCGCCCCCGCCCCTCCTAAAAGCATCCAGCGCCCATAATAGAGCGTCTTCGCCCACTTTAAGAAAATCTCTCCTAAACACTAGTACGTATATGAGAAGATTGATCATTTACATCTTTGTTTGTTTTCCTACTATGCACAAAGTAATTGAAGTATATATATTGATAAAAAAATCGTTCATTCGATACCACGATCTGTATCGATTGACATACGTCTGATACATCGATATTAGAACGTATTGCGTTTCTTTTTTGTTTTTAATTCGTTTTGACATTTACCTACACGTAAACACATACGTTCCATGAACGACCTCGTGTTATGATGTCATATGCTCGTTGAGCAATATCGGGTTAAATTTGCCCTTGCATGAATTTTGTTAGGATTTTGCTGGACGTTGGTGCTTGTAGACCACATTGGCTATTTACCACCATTTAAATTTAAATGAAAACAGAACAAATTCAAAGTCCCCATGCGTTCATTAAAAAGTGAGATTTCAAATTGCATGGTCATCCCGGGTGTGCTATTTGCAATGAAATTGGCTGTTTTCAATATCAAAAGCAAATTTATATTAAGTTAATGGATAATGTTAACTTTAACGTCTAAATTTTGTACGTCGTAAATAGTTAAAATATGGAGTGACGTAACAATTTTGTAGAATATATAAAGATATTCTTTCTGTATTTCTAAAAGCTAAGTGAGAGCTAAATAGAGAATTGGAGATGCATACAAGTCTATTGGAATGTTAAAAGTTCAAAAGTCGAGCTCTTTAAATTTAATTAGTCCCACTTCGTATGCGATTCAGGAGTGATTGCTGCCTTTTGTGCGCCTCTTGTATTTTTGCTCGGCTTGCGTGAAATGTTTATGGGGATTCGTGACTTGTATTAACGAATAATTACCAACGTTAAACCCACACGCGTGACTCGGAATCGAAATCGGTGCACAGTGTTGCCAATGAATACGTTGCGCTTTGGCATTTATTCGCGTTTATACCCTGCAGTCTTTTCTACTGCGGACCTCCAAGCTTGGATCTATGCTCGCGTCATCCAAGGATCTGGATCTGACGGCGACATCCTGTAGCTCAGCGTGGCCTCATGTTTTTGTTTTTTTCACCCTTTTTTCAGTCCACTGCTGGACCGGGTCTCCTGTTATAGTGAGAGGGTTTCAGGCGATAATCTGATCAAGTTCGGATTGGTAGACTTCACACACCTCGGAAAATATTACATACTTTATAATATCCCTAAGGTGTGTTACATGCTGGTAGTACAGAACATAACATAACAGGATGTAACTTAAAATTTTAATATCGGAAGTAGTGTAGTATTGGGGTGGGAGATTATTGATCTGAATAAATGTAACAGGTATGATTAAGTAGTCTTTTTTTATTTATCAGTAGTTTCGTGAAGTTTGAGAAGCGTCGTCTATATTCTAAACGTTGATCATTCGAAAGTGTAACAGAGCTGTGTTGCTCTGTTGCCGCCCGAGACGACACCGCGCCAATTCCCGACAGCGACTCCCATCCGATACATTCTAAATATACAATGCAACTATTTCCTATATTAAAAAAACTAGATCGTCATCTAAACAGTGCGCATTATGTAACGTTGCAACACAAATTGCACTGAATGCCCGATCGTTTTCCGCGAGTGCACGCGATCGAGCACGCAACCCGCAATCGCCGCTGCGATTTGTGATAATAATAATAAAAATAATAAAAAAATAAATCTACCCGCACACAATGGCCCCAGTGTCCGTACGAACACCGAGCGCACTTCTAGAAATTTCGAACGTATCAATTAATGATAATTGTTGTTAATGCTTCGAGTTCATGTTAATCGATCGACATAAAATATATTCTTGCCTCTATCGTCTTACTTTATATGACATGATAACTTTTAATTATATTCGTTTCAAGGTAATAATGATATAATGTAATCATGCATATCCTGCATTTAATAAAATCATCGGTATCTTAATTTTAATTGATGTAATAATTCTCCTTTCTATGGATTTATTTCAATATAAGATTAGCAGGCTCTTTTAAAATATAGATTACTATCTGCGCGGATTCACCTCGTGTAGAAAATTATTGCCGTGAATACTTACGTAAATTCAAATTTAGCCTCATTGGAAAAAAAATATCTTCTTACACAGGAATGCTATTAATTTCCGTCACAAAATGTATCCTATGCGTTTCCATTGATTGTTGACAGTGATAATTAGGATCACTTGGCAATAGAACTGTAAGAATACGATTATTAATTTAAGGGTAAATGTAATATATGTTATTATGAACGTAGCATTAGTTAGTAATTGTTTAATTGTTGCATTGTCAATTGTGGTAGGTCTGGTCGTGTTAATGCCAATCCTAATTATCGATGGGCGGCAAGTTGATGCAGTTCTACGCGTCTCCGCGCCAATTACCATTAGGAGAGCATTGATAGCGGCGCTTTTTTGTCCTCTTCGCGTTAATTGCTCCTTTTAAGTTTCCTACATTGGCTTGAATTCTTGATTGGCGGTTAACACGATATGTTTACTCGGATGTAATGTATCATCGCTGGCCTCGCGGTTGAGTGGTTAGAGACCCTGACTGCAAAACCGGAGGTCGTCGGTTCGATTCCCATCCGGGTCAAACATTTGTGTGATGAGCACTGTCTGTTCTGTGTCTGCGCGTAATAAAAATATCTATATAAGCGTTACATATATGTATGTTTTATACCTTGGTCTCAGCTAATTGCATCTGAATTACACACTGTGTTCCTTTTTGGGTTATTTCTTTTCCAACTTTTTTACTGTTTCCTTTAATCATATGACTGTTATTACAGTACACTGTTGAGGAAACAACTCACGCACGTTAGTACGAACGTGTTAGTGTGTCATTTCATTAGAAATTAGTGAACGGCGGACGAGAGAAACTTTCTTATGTCTTGTGCCAACTTTTCGTTGTTTCTTTACCGAGCATCGATTATTTCGCAAGTGGATGACATTGGAAATTTTAAATGTTTTCCTTTTTTTAATTACTATTGACTCGCACACAATTTAAGCAACCGCTGATTGTTTTTTTTTTAACGGTTCATTTTGTGTGTTAATGAAGCATTCATTCATACACACAAATAACTATAAGAAAAAACTGTATGTTTCAAAACTTATACCCAACTTAGTAAATTTGCATTAAAGTTTTTATATATAGTTCGTTTTTTTTTTATTCCATTCGCATTTCAATAGCCCATTTGACATATTCTATTTGCCTATTTGAATTTTCAGTCAATACACCGACTTATTCTTTGAGATACCATTGTCAACGTTCCGATGATTGTATGTCGTATCTATCTTTCAAATATTTTCCCCCATCCAACAATAACAAAACACGCAAATACGTTAGCGCGATGTATCCTTTTTCGCGTAGGGACGCAACAAACCCAATCTGTATTGTTCAACATTATGCACAAAGTAACGAGCGAGCTTCATTTTCTCCACATTGTAATATTTGTTTCGAACTTTCACCGCATCCCGTATTGTCGCGCTAAGAAAGTGTCCACATATCGCCCTCCTTCATTCTTAGCGTTATGCTAATTGGCACCGTCGAATACACACGCGAGCGTTAGTTGGTTTCGATCCCGTTCTTAGGGAATGATCATTTACTATAGACAAAGGTCTTTAGGGTGCGTTACACGTATCACATAGTTTATAGGACACGGTGATATCACTACCTACTTTATATTAGGATGGAATATGCGTGAATATAATCACATTAAGACTTAAATTTACTTTACGCGTATCATGCATGTCATTAGAAAATGTTTTATTAAAGTAATCACGTGCACAAAGCATTACATTTCAGTGTTGCCATAAATAATGCGATTTAAAAACCGGTCAAGTTATTTGTCACAGCCATTTACTATCTGCAATCGATGTGTTCCACCAATTATGTGTGTTAAATCGGCGTGAATTTAAATAATATATGTAAATTGTCTTTTATGTATTACATTATTTTTATTCCTTATTCCGATTCATAACCATACTTGGATTTTTTATTTGATTTCACGTTAATTTAATCTTGATTCGTTTTACGAAAACATTAACAGTAAAACATTTTATTTATACGATATTAAAAAGCCTGTCATTATTAAAAAAAAAATTCGGCTTCTTATATATGCTCAAAGTATTTATTTGTTTATTCATAAGTGTTAAAATATGATTAAATTTTATAGGTTGCAACACTTTCATATTCGTGTTTAACTATTCTGTAGTCTGTGACAAGGCTCTTTCTGCGCGCGCCATTACCAGCCTTGTATTAATCGCAAATAAAATGTTGTGACTAAATTAAGTTGTAACAAAATGAACAGCCAATATAAAATACGGCTAATTTCATTAATAAGTTTACAGTGTACACTGAACAGCTCAAAATGTTGCGTTTGAAAATATGATGTATCATTTATACTGTTTGATATATAGAGTACACGTTTTATCTTGTAATTTACAAAACAATGCGATTACGTTGCGTATCTACGATCCGATTGCCGCGAATATTTTTCATCACCCTCCATTACAATCAGATCGGAAAGAGTTATGAAAGTTTTCAACTCTCAACGGTTTGAATGCGATTTTTTTTTTTTTTTGGTTACGTCCTAATAACGTTCGTAATAACAATAAAACGGTTTTAATAACACCTTGCACGTCGTCTCGACACACCGACACCGCGTGTAGGACGCGTAGGTTTTTGATTCGAATATAATTGGTGACCCGCTAGTGTCGCCAAGTGTAGAGTCATCAAAAAACGGGACACATTAACTGCGACGGACATTGACTGGAGTGATTTATTTAATGTACATTGCTACGACAAATTTCAAGATTTAAATTTCTGAAATCGTTACATTTCTTCTTCTTATTCCTTTTCGACCAAGCTCTATTTGCTTCTTACATCGAAGACGCGATATTTGCTCGTCTATTAAAATTAGCTGTTCTTTATCAGACCTTCTTTTAGAATATTTCCGATTTAATCGAAGTCCGTGTAAGTATAGCTTTATTCAAAACTAGCCTTCGGTTTAATAACAATAGGTCAACATTTTTTATTGGATAATTTAATTTTTTTTTTCATTCTTTTATTGTGTTGCACGTTTGAAACCATCGCAATAAATTATGGCTCTAATTCGACTTTGAAAATATCCTATTATCCTCACATCGTTTTCCTCATAACATCGCTATTTTTTGCCCAATGGTGCATATAATTTTTTCTTGCATAACATTTGCCTAGAATTGAATTTAAAATAAAAAATATCCCGAATATGGCCGGTCGCCTGGCGACTGAAAATCCCATACGCGTAACAATAGGAATTGCTTATTCGTCCACGTCGCAACAATGCGATTGTGTTACTCTCTTTCCCTCTTTATTATTTTAAGTCGTTTTTCATGTTCCCTATTGAGTTACTTTTTTGATAGATGCTTTCAATGACGGTGCGTTCCTACTGCGCGATAATTAGATGCGTTGAGAAAGATTGAAGATTAACGCAATTGTTTCACTAATATCATACCCGGGTACTTGTTTATACCAGGAGCAAAGCGGACAAGTCCACATATTATGTATTGATGTGTATTTATAGCCGAAGCATTAAATATATTTGCTTTCATTTTATTTTGTTTGACGGTTTCGATCTAAATATCGGATACCTATTCGAAGGCTTAGCTTGTCAATGCTTATAATATGTAGATCTGCAAACGTTTTAGTTTCTCTCATAGTAGGTATGTTGATGTGGTGTATTGATCACAAGCGGCGAATATTTCCAGTTCTTGTTTGTATCCTATAAGCATTTATTTTTAAGAAAGCGTAGGAGTATTGTATTGGGCATACTATAGAAGGTATATGAAAAAAAAAGATAGGTTTTAACGGCTTTTTTCTTTGGCTTTTGTCTAAATCTTGGCGCCGCAATCTCGTCTCGACGTCTAAAAGTCCTAGAGTCGCAATTGTCGGGAAACTAAGACACGAGCACTGCATTCCAACTCGCAATAATTTTGTAACGGAACAAATTATTTCATAGGTATATTGAAATATAATACGACGCAACAAACACAGTGGTCATTATAATCATTCTATTGTCAGGTAAACCGTTCGTCTCTACAGATTTGCATACGCAATTTGCATAAAACTTTTAATTGATTGTATTATTTTTAATTTCATATCATGGCACTAGTGATGGGCAATGTCGACATTACGCGTAGAATATTCCGTAAAATATTATGTGATAATTGTTTAAATAAAATAACATGAAATTTAGATAACTGTAAAAAAGGATTTGCAATAAAATTTTTATCGCTTTATTAAATTTTATATTCGATATATTTATGTATATTTTATTAATAAAAATGTATAATTCTCATATTTATTTATTTTTCCTTCAATAAAGTAGTGTAACATGTAAGGTTTTAGTGTATCACACCATCATATATATTGGATATGTATTATTGTATAGTGTGAAATAATACCAACAATATAATATTGGTTGCCCATCCCTATTCTCTTACGGTTCACAATAGAACAGCCTTCCAATGACAATTATGTAATTAATACATTTGATATTGGCGCGATGTTTCATTCGATTTGAATAATTAATGAACAATAGACACCGATGTTGGCAATACCTAGCAGAGATTTTTTATTCACACAATGTTAAGGGCTGCATGCAAGCTGTAGGTGTTGTAAGTGACTAGGTACATTACAATGAAATAAGTAATTTCAATAGGGTCGCCACAAAATACTTTCGAGATTCAATATAACAATCATGGTTTTTACGTTGATGCTGTGGTGGTATTCGAGAGTTCGCTTACTTTTTTGTGATAGCCACACGCTTACACCGGTTGTTATGGTTAAATAACAATCGTTAAACCTTTTCGGACGCATTGAAGACGGTTTAAAAACATCCAACATAATTATTGTAGATGCCTCCTATTCCTATAGTTATGTATGAGTCCACGGGCGGCAGCGACCACTCGAGAGTGCCGTCTTACCAGTTTCGAATGAAAACAAAGCTAGCTTTATTATCATTTCAGGTAACGACCAGTTATTGATTATTATGGACTGAACACTAATTATATGTGCATAAAATGCAGTAAATCCGGCTGCATAACGAGAACACACGCTCGCTCACTCACAAGACCATTGTTGTCAATATTCATTTCGGTTTTTTTTTCATTGCATTTTATTATCGCATTTGCTTACGCGCTTGTACGGGTCCATGTCACGCGAGTAATTCTCGTTTCTTGAACTCGTGCGTTAACTTTCATGTGCGTATAATACATGTAACGCTGAAGAGTAAAACCGGTGTAATTATAAGCAACGTCCATAGCGATATAGCAGTGATAGCCTGGTGGTTTGAAATTCAGCCTTCCTTCCACTCGGCGGTTCTGGGTTCGATTTTGGCACGCACCTCTGACTTGAATTAAAATTTAAATATCACTCGCTATAACGGCGAAGGAAAACGTCCGGTGCAGCAGTGGACCAATGAAAAGGGTGAAAAAATACATTACGAGTGATTGCTGGCTATTTCTATTTGTAGTAGGTACCTACCCACCGTCTGCTTTCCCACACAATGTACTAAGGAAGAATGATTAAATGAAATATTGTCTCATTATTTTTTATATTACTAAATGTACCATCGCGCCAAGTTCCTAACTGTATAGGCAGAGAGCACCGAGTGCTAAATACCTCTATCCTTACAAACCTGATTCTTTTATCTTCATTACTTTCTTCATATATAGGTACATACATGTTGGATGCGAAGCCTTAAAACACTCCGCCATCGGAAATATTTTCATTGACGTTCGTTTTTTGTTTTGTTCTCATTCATCCAACGTGTTATACCTCGAACTATAAATAGTTTAAGGTTAGCACGTTCAAAAATCCAGGATGTTACGCTGAGTGCTAATTATCATTATTCATTGGATACGGGGTTGGCACCGAGCCACCGCGCGCGACGCCTCTCGATCCCATTGTTGAAGGAATCCAGGCGCCGCACTATCGAGGTCTCTCACGGCCCGCGTTCAATTCAGTGGGCTGTGAACTACTTGTGTTGTTTATGCAAAGTAATCTTTGCACAGTTTGACACCGAACATTCCGATTTCAAGTTAAATATTGCAGTACAATGTTTTAATATCACTCACTTTTGATATACGAGATACAATATGAGCTATATATATTCTGATTGCGCTTATAATACATACACTTTAGCTTACCAACAGAGTAGATAAGCAGTTTTCGCATAGCTCTTTTTCATTACGCTATCGAATCGATTCGCATACGAAAAAAACTTTAAGCAATACGTTTGTCAACATTTGCTTAGTAATTAACCGTTGCGATTTGTACAGATCGATAAAAAAATAAAAAAAAAGCGCCATCCGGCTTTTAGTGAGATATCCCCTAAAAAGTGGTATTTATCCGACGCGCGGAAGTCTGCGCCGTGTCGAGCGTGCTTGTTAACATTTCGGATGTAAATTACTTGTTAGTAAAATATATACCTGCCGAGTTCCCCGTAAAAGGGCGGGCGAGAGATATATTGAACAAAGTCAACGAGAACTATGAGATTTAATCGGAATTATTTTCGTTGCATAGAACGTTCGATCGCATGCTTAACCCTTACTCGTGTGCCATGGTTTTAACGATAGTAACAGATAGAGGATCACGTGTATTGAGACGGTACGTTTAAATGACTTAAACCCTGCTCATCTGTGACTTTTAGTTAAGTTATTAATTATTCATTGAAAAGTATGCGATTACGATATTATTTTGCGCGTTTAGACTTTCTTCGTTTATCTTTGCACGTGAGACCGGATCACTGTGTGTGTACGCACTGCATTGCTAAATTCCGTTCACGACCAATTTAGACCGACAGTTGGTGGTGTGTTAAAACGGAGCGGGCGGGCTTTACGAATCCGTACGCGTGTCACTTATGTGGGCACCGGTTGATGCGGAATTACGGACGAAGCACTTGCGACACCGCACTAGTGGGTAACCCAATTTAACGTTCGTATGTACTGTTGGTTTAAAACTATATAAATCGACGATGAATGCAGGTTTTAATAACTAACGTCAAACACCATACTCCCCAATGAAATATAGGTTTTAATGCGAGATCTAGACGCAAATGAGAATGTGGTTCGTGACAGAGTGTAAACGAAATTGTTATTTGTTATCGAATATAATAGCAAAATAAATAACGGAGATACTATCTGGCGTTATCTGACCTGATCCCTATCACCTTTTCTGTAGTTGCCAGGCCAGTATCAAAGTGGAAGCCGTGATTTATTTCTTTACGTAAAACAGTGATACAAGAATGCTAATGATGTGCCCTCGCGAGCCGACAAACCTGTCCCCTAGGAAACAAGTATCGCCCTGTTTAAAAGATTGCCTTAACATAATTGGTTGTGCATAATTAACAGATAACATAACAATACAACAAAAATATACAGCTATCTGAAATTACCAAGAAAATTTTACTGAATGTTATTAAAGCGGATGCAAGTTTAAACTGTTTTATTAATCATAAGATATATACATACACTTAACAAATGTTATATATCTTTTAAGTTATTGCTCATCCAACGCCTTTGTGCGCCCTTCAGGCTCTCCAGACGAACAGAGAAACGTTTGTTAGGACCGTAGCAGTTGGAAATGTTTTATCTCTGTCTGCCCTTTCACGACACAAGCGTGAATGTAATCTATGTATGTTTGTGACTTCTTATTTCACCAAATGCCTTTATGATCCCATCATACGGATGTTTAGACGTGCGACCTTTTGATCCAGTTTCACTAAAAAAACTCGTTTGAATAATAGAAAAACAGTTTTTTTTTCTTCTATTCATGTCACCATTAAATATAATTGGTGTCATAATTTTTATGTTCAAACCAGTAAATGTATTAGTATCCATATAATGGTTTAATATTTTATTTCTGTGTTCGATCATCAACCGTTCTGTTTGTCTCGTTTCCGTCGCGTTCGACCCGCAAGCATTGTGTCTTAAGAACGATCGGCGAATACGGCGAATGTTTGCTTTGTGAGTTTCAAAACACGCTTTCGTATTCAATTAACGTGTTTATCATAACATAACGCTAATAATAATAATAATGATGACGACAATTCCATATACGGCAATGTGATTCCAAATTGGATAATTAAATGCTTATTTTATGGCAATTGGACAACTGATAAACATAATATTCATACATAGGTAATATATTATACTTTTATATATATTGCGTATTGGTTTAGATTAGATAGTTTGAAGTTATTCTGCGCTTGCGTTAAATGTGATAGTTATAACTCGAAGGGGATATACGATTTTCACGGAGGACGGGTTCGTGACTGGGTGGCCTGTACGCCGGTACTTACTTAGGCGTGTCACATGTCGCTCTACAATAATGCGGCAGTGAATATCCACGATTGAGCTTTGAACGCGTTTCATTACAGTACCTAAGTCGACAGAGATAACGCCGGCCGGCGCTGATCCTGAGCGGCGTCTTCATTTGTTTTTCGGAAACGCATTTTTCGTGATTCAATGGAACGTTAAACAGTCGACTCCGTTCATTTCTGGAAGTTTCTCGAATGTTCTCGGAAAGATCAACGATCCGTAGTAGAATAGCATAGTGGGGTAGACTCCAGACCTTCAATAGTTGCTCTCATACAAAACCAATTAATTACCTGGTGAAACGTATCCGTGGGATCTGTCAGCGTTTCGAAGACATCTCGATTGAAGTAAAAGTTAAATTTCACTCAGCTTTTTAACGTTTAATAGTAACTTTTCCTAGAGTACTTAAACGTGTTGATTGCACACCACTTGTAGAACAGATAAGTGTCACCTGTAAGTGGCGAGATAACCGGGTCTACATTTTAAATTGATACGTCTTGCGTACTATTTAAATACTAGTATTGCTTGGAAATTTAATTTATACATTCCTGTTAATTTATCGTTCCATTTGACGCCGGGATGTTGGTCAGATTGAGACACGTGATCTGTGTTCCATCCTTTTCCAATTAATTTATTCATGGATTGTATTAATAAATAATACCGTTTGAAATGCAACAATTTCTATTTTCCGTTCGTTAGAGTGCCTACGCGCTGCGGCTTCTAAAAACCTGTTTAAAAAAACAACAACCCATGCATTAAGTGTGCTTGAAAATTGTATTCATATAATAAGTAAGGTATCTAATAAATTGTCTTCAAAATGTTGATAAATATACGTTGTTACGTGATCGGTTTAGTTTTAAAGATTCAATTCTTAAAGGTTTAGGTTGCAGCAACATTGCTGCTCAACAGCAGAAATTGCCGCACCTAAATAAACCACGCGAACAAACGGAACGTTCTGGACGCTTTGAAAATTGTTTACGTGTTGATTTGTTTTTATTTACATGCGTTTTACAACTGCTTTATTGTAGGAAGCTATTGAAGGTTTCGTCAGCGCCATAAAACGTATTTACTACAAACATCTGTAAAACTGATTAATTATTTCATGGGCATTCAAATATTTTCCCATAACAGATGAACAACATATACCATCTGTAGATAACCTTACGGATTAGCATACATACCTGAGCCCCACTCCGCGCCGGCTATATCCGACACTGAACAATTGCATAGCGGGATTAATAATAGTGCAACCGGATGTGGCGTGCACGCGGCAGTTTCACTTGCCAGCTGATTTGCTCCGATGGAATATTAACCTTTTGTGGTGCTATGTCTTGAATAATATACGCACATAGGGTAAAATCCGTGTCTGATTTAGCGTAAAGATGTTTAATGTTCGGCGTGACTAACGCACGGATACAAGAAAGGTGAAATGTTCACTGGCCCCTAATTATCTGGTGGTTAGATCCCCTCATTGCTAAATTGAAGGTCGTGGATTCAATTAACATAAAAACAAAACACATTTGTGTGTACATTAATTTGTTCTGTGTTTGGTTGTAATAAAAATTTCTTAATTATTTTACCGTAGGTACTTATATGTATGTTTATTGGCTGTCCGGTTACCATAACAAAGGGTTTTAATTGCCTAATTTCGAATTGGACAGCCGTGTGTGTGGAATTGTTCCAATTGTAATGATTATTATTCGTGCCTAATACTTAAATTCTGATCAGCGCATGCATGCTCCAAATCATTTTGTTTTGCATCTTAAAGATACGTCACATCACGCCTGTATTCCCCGAAGGGGTAGACAGAAGAGTGTAGTACACCCCCAAATTTCACCAGTTTCGTTTAAGTTCCACAATGGAATAGGTGGTGAGCCTTTTGCCATGCACCGGGCAAACATCCAGACTCCGAGTCACTACTAGAAATTCTAAATTAGAAAATCTAACAGTACCCGACACGGGATTTGAACCCAGGACCTCTCGATCGGCAGTCGCGCTAGCAACCGCTCGACCAACGAGGCAGTCGATACATACTTATTAAATACCAGTCCAGACGTATCAATAGCTTTATTAGTACTGTCTTGCATTATCTTAAACCCGAATTATATTGAGCCGCCTTGGCTACACGCATCGATAACAGCCGCTATATGTCAATTGGCCGTTTTATTACCATTCGACAGTTACATAACCGAGATCACCTCGCGTTCTTTACCGCCTGCGTTTCGCGTTATACACGGAAGTATTTATCGTTGCGAGCGGTTGCAACGAGACGCAATATCGCGTTGGACATCCTGTTCGATTATGATCGCGTAGGTTGTTCCATAGCGGACGCGTTATGTTCTATCGACGGGTCCTATCATTTATCATCTGATCGCTCTATAGACGCCATTCTAGCCTTGTGCTATATTTACGTTTTATTATATCTCTTACTTATGTATTTTATGCGGCGTGCGCGACGCATCCGCTTGTGTCACGTTATCGTAATATTCGTCGAGTGTATAATTGTTGACTGCAAACCTATTTACTTCCCATTCCCCGGCATGACAGTTGGTATTATGGATTTAGATTTCTCAAAATATTGTACAAATGAAAATCAAATAAGCAATGTTAACATGCCAAAGATTTTCGTTAGTACCTACGTATTTCAAAAAACGTTGCGTATTATATTTGATTCAATCCATTTTAAATGTGTGCTTCTAAAGACAATATTAGCAACGTAATGCAGCGCTAGGAGAGTTATTTTCTATTCCAGACGGCACCAATATAAGTTGTTGGACTTCACGATCGTAAAAAACGCGATAATGTTTTCCTTTCTTAACTAAACACCTTCAACAATAGCGTGTTATACTATGGTTTACTCCCACGCGGTGCTTCATTATGAATTGTGTGCGATCAAGACATATGTATTTATATTTATATAAACGTAACATCACGCCTGTATTCCCCGAAGGGGTAGGCAGAGGAGTGTAGTACACCCCCGCATTTCACCAGTTACGTT